>CALYDF020000010.1:0-154098 GCA_944474145.2 Dicrocoelium dendriticum
CAATATGAGATCGCCTCTCAAACGACGGTAACGTCCACTGTATAAGTTAGGAGTTTTCAGCCTGAGTGGGTAGGGAAGGCTGGAAAGACCTTTGAGGTATTTTTGTCGCTCTGCGTTGTGCAGTATCGAGTGCAGTGAGGTGGCAACTTCTGCCATGGTTGCCACGCTTGATAGCGTATTCTGTGTGCGGTCTAACAAAAGCGCTAAGCATTTTCGGAAAGATTGAGGCGTCAAACTTCCCAAACGCTCTACGCCGAAGGCCAAAGTGTTGGTTTGCTCTCTTGGAGGCCTTTTCGGTCTGCATTAAGCACCCAAGATCTTCTTGTACAAGCACGCAAGATCGCACTCGTGAGAGGTCCGCTGTAGAATGTCAGGTACTAAGCGGTAGTTATACGCACACCAATGCACGCCAATACACTTTACTGGTTACTTCATATGTTTCATCGGAGTGTATGGCTCATTTTCTACACAGAGATCTGCTTTATTGATCCGGCAATAAACGCAAAATGACCTTCAGTTAAATGCAATAAGCTGATTCAAATTGTAACTTTTGGCACTAACTAAACATTTTCTAGACTCGTTGACCTCCCTTAAACAAGCGAGACCGCCCTATGAAATCACTTCTTCCATCTATCACAGTCGAACCATTGCGGTGGAATGTCAAATGTCCGGTGAACTTGATACTTTGCTGAAATGATTTCGACAGCTTTCACATACATTTAATGCGCAAGCAAAATAGCAGACTGAGCTTTTACCTTGTGATAGGTGTGAGGTGTTACTTGACCACAAGTACAAGGTCACCATAGCTCAATCACGTCGAATTAATGCTAGTTGTTATCTGAAGAGTAGCTAAAGCAAAAGGATATGTTTTCCTGTGAACGCGTTTAAAAAGATATAGTCAATAAAATTGCGTACCATTCGAGCTATATAATTGACAAGGTCCTTGAAGTAATCAGGATGGAAATAACCGGCATATCGCTAGCCGTTTGTGCATCATTACCTCTGTTCCACGGCATCACATAAACCGATGTATAGTAAATATAAATGCTAAATCGTTTCAATCGTCTTTATCTCAGACAAGTGCGAAGATGGAGCCAAAAGTGAAAGTTGCTCATCACAAACCCGCAGAACAGGTATCAGAAGTCTGAAGACCGCATCATGTCAAAATCTTTGGAGGATCATTTAGTGGCAGATGCTATGTGAATGGATTGCGAGGCGCAATCTCAATGTGGATCGTGATTGGCATTGAAGTCAAGCTTACACAATCCGATCACTAGAACAATAGCCGAAGCACGTGGGGGTTGTGTGTTGCCTGCCCAGAAACACTACACACTATATAGCGTTCCGACCCTATTTGATCTCACCAGGTTGAAATAGCAGGCATCAAACCATCCTAGTGATATAACTGACCACGCTTCAATTTAACGGGAATGGCGGTTCAGCTTGTAGATGCACTTCGCGATACGATCACACGTCGTATACTTCGAAATGACCGTTGTGCTAAGCGTTGCTCATCAGGATCCGGTGACGAATATGATATCGGCAAAACTAATAACAGTCGAGCCGAATTCCTTGTCTGCTACCCCCAACTCATGTGTGCTAAAAAGAAAGATATATCGTGAGCTTGTATTCTTTATGTAGTTATCTACATATACCGACTGGCTTGCAGATATTGGAGGCCACAATTTGTGTGAATGCGGCAGAATGCTAAACGTAATCCACCAATGCTGTAGCTTAAAGCTTAGTCTAGTGGATAATATCCTGTCTGAGTTATGTGCGGAGTACCGAGGAACGTGACTTGCTAGAATAGATAAATTTTATATATTTTGAGTTAAGAGAATGATCCATTGCATTGATGGAAACATAACGTGTTTTTATACCAACACATGCTGTCAACTACACCGCCTTCTTGACAGCGTTTCTCCTGCTTAATAACAATAATTTCCCATTTTAGCTGCTTTAAGTACTATAACTAAATTTGCATGCGTTAGTCAAGTTTACTCGGCAGCCTGGTGCGAATCTCTGCATCCTGTTGTCGAGTTGACCATAGATCAAAGGCAGATATTTGAACTGCACTGCTGTGATGGCCTTGATGTCGAAATTTTGCACTCGTGTTTGACGTAATTTATGTAATCATCAGTATCCATCTTGATCATCTTCAGTCATTGATATCGGCTCCCCCAACTTCGGCACAACTGACTCTTTCCATATTGACCGTGCCCACGAGGTATACTTGCAGACTATCCTTGTTGGGCTTCGGTGTTGCTCATAACAGGATGTGTGGTTCAAATTTCCCGCGATCGTCAATTTTTTCGTCTGTTATGACGTTGGTAAAGGTATTCTTGAACACATATTTTAATAGCTGTTTATGTTTCCCGCAGAGTAGGGGAATTTTCAAATTTAAAGCTTTATATTCCGCAATGCTTCCACCAGTTCGTGGGTTTCTATGAGTAAATTTCCCTAATGTGGGGATTCGGCTTACTATAGAGGAATATTCGCAAATGCCATGGCAAATAGAGTGTCAAATAGCATTATGTCGCAGGCTCTCTGGGCGGGATTCGCATACGCAATATAACTATCGATGTTTGCTTATCCGGCTATCTTCCGAGCTAGTTCCCACTTGGCAACAAGTTTATCCGCTTACTACTAAGCTAATCACTAAACTATTTTCCGAGGATATTTCTGACTATATATAAGGTCAAACAAGGTTGCGTTTCGAGATAACCCCACAATCACTTCACACGATGAACAAGACATTAATTTTTATCCGCTTTTTCGAAGTAGTTTTCTCCACAAATTTACATCACCACGGCAGTTTGTCCTCCTACATATGGTTTCCTTTTCTGGGCTGATATATTCAAATGACAAGGACTAATGATTATTCCAAGTGACAGATTTGCTTGGTTCGGGAGTAACGTATAAAAGTCCCGAGTCAAGTGAAAATGAAGCCGAGACTGAACTATGGTGCGATTTAAAGAAGGCTGACATTTCAGTAATGAAAAAATAAACAGTATCGGTTAACTACTGAAACAGCATTATGTTCACGAAGTATACAACCTTGATACGGGTCACCTTTCGCGCAACTATACTGACAGATGACAACGACTTCAGTCTGCCAGAGAATTAACACGGTCGCTTATATTATGCCACGATTCCTAGGCAACGACGTGGCCGCTGTTCAACGCCTAACGCGCGACAGTGCATCTACTTCGCGGGTGACCGTAATGGGAGCGGTGTGTGCCGGCCTGGTTCACGCAAATGGTGTGAACGAACAGATTGATATCCATATTGGCAAAACGTATTTATCTAATGGACAAGATAATGTGTGCACAAAGTGGGCAGACAGATGGGACATAATTTCCTACTGGATAGATGCATGGGTGACACTTGGGTCTGGAGACAAAGGAACTTGTGTGGCAGATGGCGGTGAAGATACACAAGAGAAATATTCCGATAGTCAGCTGATCGCTTCGGCATTTCTTCCGAATGCAATCGCACCGCTTACAAAAATACAAAATCAAAGTTTCTTACTTTTTCCCCGAATACTAGGAAATTTCAGTTTCCGCCGAAGTTAGCAAATTCCACGATTTTTCTCTATTTCGCGGAATCCAGGAAAATAGGTGTCTTCAGTCATAACCGTGTACTCCAGCACTGATTCCCTCACAAATTTACTCCGCTTTGTATGCATTCTTAACTTCAACAGACGAATCATTCCACACTCTTCCGATTTATTCAGCCACTTACTTAGCTACTCCAGATAGATGCTAAATCATTCACATTTACGAAAGCAGCTAACAGGGCATTCAATGAGCTGAAACATCAGCTTGCAAGGGCCACTCTTTCGTGCATCCGGACCTAGGGTCACGTTACAGTTAACGGCCAACGCTTCAGATTCAGCAGTAGTTGGTGTGTTATGTCAGCGTCAAAGAAGTGAATTTTATCCATTGCTGTTTTCTCTGAGATAATACAGCCTGCCAAACAACGCTATAGTACATTCAGCAGAGAACACCTAGAAACTAACCTCAATATGTGTGACTTCCAACATTAAGAGGATGTAAGTGAATTCACGCTATCTACCGATTATATGCCCATAACGAATGTAGAAATTCATGTAATTTAAGAAAAAGCCTTTGGTTATATATAATTTCTGCATAAATGGTGCGTACTAAAATCCGTTTCTTCCATGCTTACAAAGAAAAGTGCTAAGTACCGCGTGGTTGATCTTTTTATCGAGTAGCCTTTAGCGGGAGCCCGAAGAGCGATTCGAAAATGCAGATCGGGTGGTAGGGTAACTTTTGTTGGTACAGTAAAAGATTCCCTGTTACAAGCTATAAAAATGCGACACCTTTACGCTCCAGCTAGAGGAACAGAGGATGTACAGCACACAAGGCAATCGCGCGTTACGAAGGTAACGAGCGCCAAGTAAAAATGGCGATGAGCAATTCAGGTATTCGAACTCAGTAGTCAATTTAAATAACCACACCAGTCGCCTAGGTTTGCAAGGTAAAATTTTATTTAGAATTTTACACAGGCAAACCGGATAATCTCCAGATTATAACATATCCCTCTTCCAGAAGGGACTGTGTAAGCAGTCCTTCGATCTACGTGTGAACCAGCCGTCATGGACCAGCCTTCTGCGAGACCAGGTTGTAAAACCTGATGCAAGTTCTGGGGGAAAACCATGGAAACTCTAGTCCTTAAGGTAAAGTCTCTCCTTAGCGTTTTCTCAACCTCTGTGTCACATTTCGGGGATATAGATCGTGTTTTGTTGTTTGCACATCTTGAAGCTGATTTTTATATCCACATTATCACTTCCGACTACGCGAAGTATAGTGAGCTAACGTCACATCTCCCCAAGGATATTTCAATGCAGGTTCGTTACGTTATCATTTCTCGGAGAGAAAACCGCTATGAGGCTCGCAATAAGGCCACGAGTAAGCCTGTCATGCCTTGAGAGAAATATCGCTTACAGCAACTATTCAGGGATCTGCAGCTGGAAGACAAACTGCCGTCAACCACGCTACGAGAGATGCAGCAACTCCTCGGTTCCTCAACCATGCACGAGACTTTACTTCGAAAACTATGGCTACAGAGCCTACCGGAAAACACGCAACGATTCTTGGTAACGTGAGCTCCGTTTCGCTCACACAGACAGCAGATTTAGCGGATCGAGTCCTTGCACCATCACAGTTACAACCCGATGCCTACAAGGTCATTGCCGTCGCATCCCAAACCACTTCTATCGCTGGCTTACAGTTAACTATAAAAGCCAGGCAAACATAAGTTGCGAAACTTAGTCGTCAGGTTCAACAGCATACTATGAACCGTCGTCGTCATAGCCGACCGAAATCGTCCTACGAGAGTGGCAACTCCAGCAACAGGCAGGTTTGCTGTTGGTACCATCAACGTTTTGGTACCGCAGATCGTAAGTGTGTCTAGCCCTACAATTTCGCCAAGAAGAAATGAAACTTATCTGCCGGCCCCCTAAAGGAGACCAATGCGACCGGCCAAAACCAAATCCGTCTCATCCGCGTGAGGCATTTTACTTCCGCCACCGAGTTCTTAGTCAACACTGGAGCAGAAGTTGGCGTTATATCCCGTATCTCAGATGAGGTCGTCTCACCAACCCCGATCAAGCTGCGTACTGTCAATGGCACACAAATGGCAACTTTCGTCAAAAGAATGATAACGCTCAAGTTAGGCCTCTGGTGAATCTTTCGCTGGCCTTTCATAGTAGCAGCCGTGCCTTTTGCCATCATAGGCATAGACTTCCTTCAACGCTTCGACCTCGTCGTCGACCATAAATGGAAGAAGCTTATCGACTCTAGGACACAGCTCAGGGTTATCAGGACTAGCGCCAAAATGTCCGCTGTCACTCCCATTGATTTCCTACCTCAAGCTTCACAGCATTTTATGGAACTTTGCAACAAGCGCATTAAAATCCTTCGCCATCCGAACGACTTGCCTCCTGTGACGTCAAACGTCACACATCACATCTGCACTAAGGGTACACCCGTTTTCGCTCGCCGTCGCAGAATCGCCCCGGACAAGCTCAAACCTGATAAGGCGGAAATCCAGCAACTGCTCGAACTGGGAATAATCCGCCCATCCAAAAATACTTGGGCTTCACTATTGCACATGTTGCCGAAGAAATCCGGTGACTGGCGCCCTTGTGGTGACTATAGGGCACTTAACAAATTTGCCGTCCCGGATAGATACCCCATTCCGAACCTGCACGAGTTAATCTCAGCTCTAACTGGTAAGTCTATCTTTAGCAACGTCGACCTAGTTCGCACCTAAATTCGGCTACCTGTCTACCAGACGACATTGCTAAAACTGCAGTCATCACACAAGTTGGCATACTCGAGTACCTCAGAATTCCTTCCGGCCTCAGCAACACTGCTCAATCATTTCAGACTTTCATTCATGAGGTAACGCGAGGACTCGAAGGCGTTTATACTTATCGAGATGACATTCTCATCGCCAGCTTTTCTGACGATGAACATATTCATCACCTCGACGCTCTCTTCCAACGCTTGACTTAAGATGGGGTTAACGTCAACTCCAATAATTGCGGGCTTGGCCAAAGCTCCATACTTATAATTTTACACAGACACCCCGGATAATCTTCAGAATGCTAAATCATCAGGCAAAAGTCACAGCCTACAGGTTCTTAAAGGTTTCTTCGCCGTTCCGAAATGAACATCCAAAATTCAAAATAATACATCTGGCCCATCGAAGAGAAATCAAAAGTCCAACTAGTTTAACCGCGTGTAGCGTGTAACCCAAACACTTCTAATATGCCGGAACACCGTCCTAGTCTTTGGTGAAATTTCTGAGTCGCTTGAATGCCTTCAGCTTCTACTTAGCGAAGGTCAACCGGCAAAATATTAACTTTATTTTCAACGCTCCGAGATACTGCGGTCGAGGTGATGGAGGATTTCGGTATATTCGAAATAAAAACATAATATATGTTAATCGATTAATGGCTATAATAATGGGTTTTCCATGGTGGATTTACTATCTCCCGGATACCAGCCCTGTTGAGACGTTTGCCGCGCTTTATGCTGCTAGACAGGTTTTAACCTGATGCCTACTGGTTGGTTGGTACTATGCCCGTCTGTCCATTGCCTAGGCTGGCGTATTCTGGAGTCTAGTTCCTTGCTCTGGGTTCTGGGAGCATATTACGGCTGACAATTTGCTTCCACATGCGCTTTAAGCAAAATGAAACTGTATTCCAACGTGTCAAATGAGAGCTTGGTAAATTCGGTTGCATCTGTCTGACACAGTTGTGCTCGCAGTGGGTTTGCAAGGTGTACCTACACCAGCGTTCTAACCAAGTCGCTGTAAATCACATTCGCGCGCTTGTCTTTAATCTTGTTTGGCGTATATTTTTCATGTTCTCAATAATCAGGCACAAGTATGGACTGCACTGGTTTAAACGACCGTTGCTTCGAACCGTACCCTCGATTGAAAGTTAGTTCCATCTTGAGATACTTTGCATCAGCTGTGCGCCATCAGGACGGTCGAACAGTACCAATGGCATTTGCAGTTTCCTTTTTATCATGGGTTTTACTAGATGATTTCACCTTCACTTGGATAGACCTATTCCTAATGTATCCCTCTATCCCTCCTTGAGTGCGGTCTTGTAAGTTAAGCGAAATCAAATAGTCAGACCATACTGACAAATGTGACAGATGCGATATGTTTTAGCAAAACGTACAAAACCACTCCAGTAGTTAATCCTATATTGTTGCTTATAAAAAGTTATAAAAATCGACGGAAACATTCAAACTGATAGCGGGTTTCAAGTTATTGTCGAAGATATCCAACAAGACCGATATTTTCCGCACTAGCCCGTTCTGAGTTCTGTCCCTAGCTCAAACACTGGCCACAAGCTGTGAAGGTTGTACAGTGAGCCATAATAATTATTCACTTGTAGCTGATGAATCTGTAGTTTTGTTTTGTGGGTGTTACAGGAGATGGCAACAAGTGTTAGTTTGGTCTATTAAAATCCGATAAGCCTGGATGAGTCTACTGGGTAAATGGCAATAGATTCCGCTGCGGCACGCTTAAGCCTTCAGTTGTAATTTGCACTGCAGATGAAGCAACCTCTACAAAATCTTAATTATACTGCATTTTGCGATCTCTAGTGTAGTTAAATCGCTTGTTACTAAAATGCATCAGGTCTAAATTGAGTGGTGCATATGAAGCCTCTGTTAGTCATTAAACAATTGCGTGATTGCAAATAGACGAGATTCCAAAATCAGTCCGTAGGAGACAAACATGCTTGTTCTCTGTTTCGGAGGTCATTACGAAGTGCTCTAAATAGCAGAGGACGTCTCCAGTCGTTACCCCAAGTAAACGCTGCTGTGAGTTTGCCACCAAGATATGTTCACAAAACCTCTGTAAGCACTTCGGCCGGTGGGGTGCATGCATTACGCTACACTTAATCGTGTTGAACGAAATATCTGAAGATTTTGCCATTCAAAACACTGTTAAGCTCTCGTTGGAAATGTGGATCATTCAGATTATCGAACACCGTCCATATCCTGATGTTATGACATAAATCCAGATACTTAACTTGACGACACACTTGAGTTCATGATAAGGACAAAGATTAAGCTTAACTTCAGTACTGAATCTTGTTAAACCATTGCATTCCACCTCATTGAGAGCTCACCTGAAGCCACTGCTGCAACTGTAGAAATTTGTTGACGGAAGCCGCGTCGTTCGGGAGCTCTTTTGTTAACTAATACAGATGAGCCATTAGTGCCTAGGGGTTGTACAAATTAATCAACTTCGCTAGCGTTTGGAGGCGTATCACCTGAGATAACTGGTTGGTTTAGAGTGGCTGCCAGTCGTGACCTGCGCAGCGGGGACTGACAATGCAAATCGCGTGGGTATTATTTGTTTGACCGGGTGTGATTCGCGCATGCTAATCTGAATCTACTAAATTACAGTTTTCCTTGACGGACAATACCCTGGACCAGGGACGCGCCACGGAGAAACACCCACCGTAATTCATCATACAGTTTTAGTCCCACATGAAATTGAAACTCCCTGGTAAGATTACTGTGCATTCACATTCTGAAGACTTGCTATTCATCAATCATCCTCGAAATAGTCGTGTTGATGACACGGATATCCTGGCAGCTGTCAGCCTCAGTGCTTTCTGGCAAATGTTGCTAACTCTGGATGCATACATTGAATACATTGAATTGTAGAAAGCAGATGGGATGACCCTTGTCAGCTTCATCACTTCCCGATCAGTGAGGATAATGAGCGTTATTGCGAAACGGTGTTCCGCAGTGGGCCGTTACTGTCACAAGGATAATAACAGGACCACGGTATACTAAGTAGTTGCAAATGCAAAAGCTTCTTGATACATTCCTCAGTAGAAGCGCTGACCACGGCCTCCGGTAAGTTGTTCCAGTCGTTCACTACCCGAGTGGATGAGGTGACCTGTAAGCGGAATTGAAGACTCCTCCGTTTAAAGAGCTTTCAAATGTAACCACGTGTTGAATTGTCCGTGTTGATTTGGAAAAACTGCCGAACCTCACTACCCGGTTAACCGAGAATGCGTCTTGAGTAGATCAAGTGTCCTCGACGTCGAAGTTAGTCTAGCGATAACAGTTCCAATTACTGGAGCCGACCGAAATACAGCACATCCCTAAGCAGAGGGAGTAATTTGGATCCTCATCCCTGAACTTTCCCAATAAGGTTTCATTCGAACTTACTCCGTGTGTAGCTCGCTGTTAAAAGGTACCCGAAAATGGATCGCACCCGTGAAATGAACAGGAGTCTGAAAATATCAGTAGTAATGCAGGAAGATGATATTCTCATAGCCCAAAACAACCTGTAGACGGTGCTGTATTTGTTTAACATATCCATCTTTGTCCGTTGATCGGGGGTTACAACGATGCCAAGATCATTGCTGGTGATGCCCACGAAAGAAGAAAACCAACTATTTGCTAGGTGCTGAGTGAATCGGAAGCTTCAAATGTAAGGACGAAGCACCTGTATCAGTAGACGTGCCACCCCAGACGACTGACCAGTCACGTATCTTGTTAATTGTCGCCTGCAACCTGTCAGCCTCATCGAGACGGTTGACCACCGATCACAGATCGTCGGCACAGATTAAGCAATCCGCTTAAAAGTGTAGTTGGCTGACCATTGATGAAAACAAACAATTGTTTCGCACCTAAGACCGAACCTTGCGGCAATTGACTGCTCCACAGGACAGGTTAAGAAAGAACGTATTTCACGTTCACCCTTAGAGTACGACACCCCAGGAAAGCAGAAAGCAAGGATGTGCTTTCCTGAGACACCAATTCCAGACAGTTTGAAGAGGGGCCGTTCGTGATAGACTATGTTAACCGCGTTGCTGAATTTTATGTGGCTAATATCTGGACGACAGTTTTCAGCTAACGATATTGACCATTTTTATCCAGCAACCAGAATTTTGGAAATAACCGAGCTTGCCCTCCTAAACACATGCTGATTAAGCGAGATTACGTTTAAAGCTTTCAAATGGTATCGAAGCGAGCGTTTTAGAAACCTCTCCGTAACCCCACATATAACTGACTTAAAGCAACTAGGCTGATAGTTGACAGGATCTTGCCGATCACCGCCTTTGTACAAGACAGGCTAATGCACCCAAAGTATAAGTTGAACTGCGATAGGCGAAATAAAATGTGGCATTCGCGGGGGTTTTGACAAGCATTCTATCACTATGATTTGTGCTTTCTTCAACGCCACAGACGTACGAGCAATTGGCCGATACTTATATCTCCTTTCTTTGGCACAGATGTAATGCGGGCGCTTCGCCAGGAGTCGGTTATTAATTGATGATGTACGCAACCTATGGAGAGTTTATATAACCCTGTGCTAACTTTAGAACATTCCTTGAGGACTATGGGCGATAGTACATCTGGTTCAGACGCAATCAACGATTGTATATTTGTTATTTCCCTGGGTACTTTTGCACTGTCTATGGGTAGTGAAGTTTGTGGGTACAGCTTCAACGGTAAAGATGGGATCTGTAATGCTGAATCACGTATTTGAGCACAAAAGTTGCGGTTTAATTCTTCCACATGGGGAGCAGTGTGTGTGACGGTTTTGACGACCCCACTCAGGTTCCTCATCATTTTCCAAACGAATAAATAGTTAGTCCGCAGCAAAACCCTTGAGGCAAACATGATATCACAGAGGTTTTTAGTAAGGTAAATATCATAATCTTACTTCATTTTATTGTGCGTGAAGCTTGCGAAATAATGAAAATGTTTTCCTTTAGGATTTCGATGCTCGAGTGAAGTAATTGGCATGGAATGCTTGTTTCAATATTAAACTGGAAAATCTCATTGCAGCAAGCCAAAAATTTGACTTCTGGCGAACTTCATTATCGATCAGACAAATAAATAAATGCTTATTATCGACTACGCGAGGCACGTCACATAGACACGATCAAGTAGGCGCTAAACTTTACGGTTTATGGATCATACGTCGAACACCTTCGGTTACTGGTCAAAACTTTGACACATAATAGGACACAAGCGGTATGAACGGGACAGAAATTAGTTATTGCCGTTTGTTTTCTTCCTGTTGCATGTGGCAAGATTTATGGAACATAGTTCAACGAATGAGGCTTCTAGTCAATGTGTCTGTAACATGACGACAGTACGAAGTGCAGGAAATATGTGTAACAATGCTGTGAATGAATGAAGCCACAGGTGGATAGACAGTTTGGCTGATAAATGCAACTTGTGTTAGGACGTGTTTTGTGTAATCACGGTTAATCCAAGTTCCTGCTAATCACGTTCGTCGGGTCACCAAATTTAGACGGCTGCTGATTAGATGCGGGAAACAATCATGGGTAGGCATCAAATTCGCTTCCCATATTAATGCTCGTTACTTTTTTCGGAAACTAGGTAGGGTCGAATGCAATTGTTCGGACCCTAGGTAAAATGATTCCGGGATTGTACTGGTTCCAATAGTGTAAGCAGAGCTTCATTGATCCGTCTTCCATCGGGCGTCAAGTGAATGTGCTTTGCGCTTTGGAGAAGTGAGAACACCGTTTTTTTCCAAAAGATTATCGTTGGAACTTCTGGGTGGCCGAGAACAACACAGTGCGTTCAATGGATTTATCTTTATAGAGCTCGGGAAAGCAAATGAGGGAGCAAAGGAAGACAAACAAAGTAGCATACATACGCCGTACCTGTTTCAAGTTTTTAATTACGAGATGCCTCCGAGTTAAACCAAGTCAGGCCAAGTTATTAAACCAACCAGTCTCTCTATGGTTCCGCGTGGAATACACATCTATCCCACTGATAAAAAGCGCGCTCCTATTAGAACTACCACCTGCAGCTAGCCACGTTTGAGGAAATGGTAACTACCAAAATCACTACTGTTGGGCTAAGCATAGCGGACTGTGAAACCCAATCCTCCCACGTAAGTGCTGCTCCTATCCCGAGAAGAACTGCTAGTAACACCGTCAGCAGCACAACTCCTAGTGTTCAGAACATTAGCTGCTGTTCCAATATCACACGTGGCACATATTTGACTAATGCGGTTCCCAGTTTGATCGGAGGAACTGCACGTAAGGCTACTTCAAACCTCCCGACGCGGTGCGTAGAAAAAGAGCAAGCCGGTATTAGCGAAAGTTGCGTTACGGTTGCTCCCAAGAATAACTGTCATTTAAAATCAACAACAACCCCAACGGGATCGGATACTGAGGAGCGAAACGTAGTTATTCTGGTGCATGCAACATCAGTTTCCTGCAATACATATCCGAGTATTTCGATTACTAACTGCGACATGTAGAAAGGTGTAAAAAAAACTACTTGTACTGAGCGTACTGTGCTCCAATTTCCGGAAACAAATTCGACACCAATAAGAGGCAGGCAGTTGAATGGTCTCAAGCAGTGGGATATTATTACTAACCTAATGAGATTCGTATTCGTAATCCGTTATGAGATAACCCGAAATCTAAGCATTCATGAGAGCCAAGACTTTTGTGCGTAGTGCTGAACTCCAACACTGAAGTATAATCAGTACTAGTGTCTACATGTAATCTCAGAAATGAACACTGCTCCATCCGTATCTTTCCAGACATCCGATGGGGCGAGCGTTATCGAGTTAACCGCACCTTAGAGGACTAGGGGAAGGAAAATTCAACCAGAATCATACTTCTTCACGGGGTTCCTGAAACTGAAGCATTTGATGTGCATGAAACAATAACCCATGATAAGGGACAGTGATGTTCTATTGGTGAAACACTGCTTGGATGATATGTTAGCGAAATCCATGTCATGACTGCGTACCTCACTTAACTACAAAGGAAGTGGCCCAAGACTATTGAAGATGGTCCTATTGTCAAAACTTATGGTATCACTGCTGTTAAAGCGCTGGTACATGTTCCGTTACCGACTACCATCTGAATTTCGGCTGAGACACTCAGCTATATGCCGCCCAGAGATGATACATCACTCAGCGAAGAAAATGCGATGGGATCTGTGAAAGAACAATGCACCAGTACTGTGTAGAATGAGCCCATACAAACTGCAGAAGATGATATTGATCAACCTTACATTGTACGTAGAAGATTAGACCCGGGATTAACTACGCGGACGAAGAATAACAACTTAAACCCTTCACCAAGTACACATCGAAAAGCCGATTAGTCGCTGGCCACTCACTGGTCGGCGAAACTTCAAATATGAATTGCACAACCTCCGAAACATTGCTAAAATCTAAGCAACCTTCATAATTGTACTCTAACGCCCAAGCGCTCCTCACTAAATTTATCGAACTTCGGCTACGTCAGGTTGCGGATGTATGGTCCTGATTTCTAGTACCGAAACTTGGTTACATCAAACGATGACTATTGCTGATATTGAGATAACCACATTTGTCTACGTTGAATTGTAGGACTTGTTGTAGTTACCAGTTCGACACCGTGTTAAGATCCCAGTGGAACCGTTCGTGGTCGTCCGGTCCTCTGATCCTTCGCCATCCCTTCATATCATCAGCGAAAAATAGAAAGTCGGATGCAATTGATCCCGCCAAATGGTTCATGAACCCCAAGAATAGACGAGGTCCAAACACCGGGCCTTGTGGCACACCACACACCACATCGACTGTATCGGATAATGATTCTTGGACACACAACTCTAGCCGCCGTTCTTGTAGCAAATTGCCAGTCAAACTCAGAATTGGGTAGCCAATGCCCTATTTCTGATGCTTCTAAAGTAGGATTCGATGATCTAAGCGTTCAAACGCTTGTGCAATTCCAGGTAGATGGCATCGACTCGTGATCCCTCATCAACAGCTTCAGTCCAGCTATTACGTGCGGTTAATAGGCTGATGTTGCATTCGTGGTGCGCCTTCAACACAGTTGGGACGACCCAACTTAGATCTAAACTAAGTCTTATTTAGTTTGATAAATATCATTCCAATTTTATTTGGTTTATTCCGATTCCTGAATAATCTTCTATTAACTGGCCGTCGCTTACGCTAATTGTGGCTATCTTCGTTAACCTTATTGTGTTCGTAGCATTTTCGAATAATTTCTAGACATTTGGTACTTATCGCGGATTCATTGCTTACCAACTTACTTGCCGTGTGAATTTAGGGAAGAGTTATGTCTGCATAGCCG
The DNA here is from genome assembly GCA_944474145.2 of Dicrocoelium dendriticum. Taxonomy (NCBI): domain Eukaryota; kingdom Metazoa; phylum Platyhelminthes; class Trematoda; order Plagiorchiida; family Dicrocoeliidae; genus Dicrocoelium; species Dicrocoelium dendriticum. Next base: position 14,657 of record CALYDF020000010.1, read on the forward strand.
TATTCTTTAAAAGATAAATTGTATTTGTTAATGTCATTTTAAGTGGTCGGCTGTTGTTCAACTTCCCCGGTATGGTTGCGCTATATGTGCGTGGTGACAAGGTGCCTACCTGTACATTATCCACTACCTCGTTCATACTGTCTTCCGGAGACAGTTGGTCGTTGCTGGAAGGGACGAAGTGCACGGCTCTTATGGTCGCGCTAGGCTTGAAGGGCGGTTACATGCACTCAGTTTGGAGCGGATCACAGTCCAACCACCTATTGTGTGTGGTTGATTGCTAAATATAGCGTGCTTGTGTTCGCCTGTGAAGGAGTGTGGGCCGGCTCCGTTGATGAAAAGTGGCTCAAATCCACATGCCTCCCGATGTTATTCCTTCGGGTTTAAACTGGGCGTGGGTTGTGTGATTGGAGCTGCGGGTTGTGCAGCGCAAGCCACCCTTGGTCATTCTGTAGGTCCAGGCGTCCTGTGGCTTGCCAAAGTGAAAGGCGAATCCGAAACCGGATGCCGCCAACCATTGCAGGAACGCGTTTGACGAAAGCTATGTTATTCTGGGGCTATTAATTTGCGGTTTTCCAGATACTGCCTTAGCGCATCTGTAATGGTTGCTTCCATAACTTTGGATAATAAAAGAATGAGTGTTATTGGACGGTAGTTGGTAGGGTCAGTGCTGCTACATTCCTCATGGATAGGAGTGATGACCCGTCGCTTGCATACGGGGGGAATATGGTTATCTTCTGTGAATGGCTGATAGAAAACAGCCAGCGGTGCTGCTATATCACTAGCTACCGCCTGCAGAGCCTTTAGTCCGAATGTTTCGACTCCAAGAGAACAGTGGACACACGAGGAAAAAAGCTTCTTCAACACAGCTTCCGCAGTGAAAGTGATGTTGTCTAAACACGACGGTGGAGTAATAGAAACGAGAGGAATATTTAGGCTCAATAACTGCTGTAAAGTTTGGGAGTGATGGAGCCGTGGGAGATCAGTTGCTTCCATTGCTGATTGCGTGCATCCATTAGACGTGACTAGTTTTGGTATCCCACGCTTCACCTTTCGGAGGCCTTTAACGTTCCTGTAAAATTTTCGGTGCGTGCGGTATCGCTTCATTAACTCCTGCTGATGCGTGACCTTGCCGTCGCGGATCAGTTTCACACAGAAGTTAAGATGTGTCACGTATGCAGTCCAGCTTTCGGCGCTCGAGCAGTCCTGGTGATCGCGCCATGCCGAATCCCACCGGGACATACATTTACTTGTTTCGCTACTCAGAAATGACTTATGCTTGTTCTTGACTTGGAAGGACTTCTGATCCGATGCTGCTCTACCAGTGTGCTAGAATTTTTGTTAGGTTTTCCCGGGCAATACCTGATAGGTATTCGGTTAAGAAAGTCAATAACGTATAATTAACCGACGTGGATAACATATTACATTGCGTGACAGTATGCATTTTATCATCCTCCTTTTCAAGGTAATCCGCATAGAATATATAGTTAAAGTGTAGCGTAACATGGTCACTACGACCCAGTGGTGTGCTTGTAACTATCCTGTCAACCATAAATTCTTCGTTAGTGAGCACAACATCCACTTTTGATGCCTTGTTAGCAGTTTGAAATCTAGTGGGAGAGGCTACGTGGTTGTACAGAGGATGGCTAGCAATTGGTTCTTGCAATCAGGCTTTAAACTGCGTACCGTCTGTTGCTGTTTGGATAAGGATGCCAATTAGCAATTTAGAGTTGTTGGTCGGCTGTGTTTATAATCCATTAACAGCTAATGACTCAGCATGGTTAACATTTCCAGTGTGCAGCAATATACTAAGCCTAGGGGATTATTCTAGCCGGGGAGTTCAACATTGTCAAAAATACACCAAATTCCTATCAAGCTTTTGACACGTCAGCTTGGACAAATCAAGTTGGCACTGAAACATGAATGAACAATAGACTGGATCTATCCTTTACTATTTATCTCTCTTGCGTTGATATAGCTGTACAGCTTCTTCTTGGAGCTAGCCATCTTCCATATTAACACATCGTTCTCTACGATATGACCACTGGTCTCTTTTTCCAAGCTGATCCGGCCCTACAACTAAGATAATATTTTGCTAAACAGAAATGCTGTGGAGTCTGTGTCAGAGCTAATAACGCATATTTCATAAAATGTGAATCTACTCGCGTCTTTCAGATGAAGCGACCGGAGTGAGAAATACCACCGGAAAACTATCACAAGGAGTAGGCAGCAAGCTTGTGGCCAAATGCAACACGAGTAATGACCTCATTTTTAAACGTACTAACAGTCATTGAAATGAAGTCGCTGCGGTAAACAGGTCGCGACAAATAGTCCAAGGGCGATTGGAGAGTTATAAATGCCGCAAGTTGCTTGTGCGCACACAATTACTACAGTCAAGAAAGCAAAGCGCCCCGACCGAAGCCCAATGTCAATTAGATAGAATGATTTAAATATCACCCGTCCGATCTGTGTAGGTGAATCATGCAGTTATCCTTATGTTTCCGTCCCTTTAACGAACCTTAGCTTGTTGATGTCAATCAGATGAATGGCACAGGGGGCATAATGTCGGATGTAACTATGACAATCCCAGAAGTTAGATCAACCTTTAAAGCAGTTCGATCCCCTAACTTTACTGGGTCGAACAGCGCTCCATCAATTATAGTCACCCATAGTGGAGAAGACACCTCCTAATACTTTTAACATGTCCAGCCTTTAACTAAAAAGTAGCCTATTTCTGCCCCTGTGGAAACATTTTCCAATTATTTCACAACGAAAAAGCAATGCAAGTGACGAGGTGGGTATCTAGCCACCATTACTCACATCTCCATCATAGAGTATTTTGAAAGAATTAGTACTTAGTCACTGGTTGGATATTTGCCAGCACATGAATCTTATGTGCTCAACACCACGGATTTGAGTTGCCAAACGTGTTTACTTATCAGTTATATTTTCTAGAATATGTCACATCGGTTGTAGGTTCCAGAATGTCTATACTTTTGATTCTCCTCGATGCGCACAAAGGTTTGTGCGTGCACCACGTGAGCGGCTTTTCTCGAAACTGAACTCATTAGTTGTCAGCGACTGCCTCCTGTCTCGGTTTACATCCTTTTTAGAGGATCAGACAGATATTATGTTACATCGTAATCTGCAGTCATAATCATGTGCAATTACGAGTGGGGTACTACAACGCAATGTACTTGGTCCCACGGTGTTCCACATTTATTGTGAAAACCGTTTCTTTTTCCAACGGTATGAAGTTACTGCTAGGTGGTAAGGCATTTGGTGTAATCCTAAATGTAGATTGTTACAGCCTCCTCCCATTCACTTAGATTCTCACACCTATGGGAATGCATCAGAGAGCTGTTTCGACCTTCTGTGACTCATCAGTGGTGCGCTCTCCTCATTTACTTGGATAGCTTCCGACCCCATGACCTCCAGATACCAGCAGCTTGTACAGCTAAGATATGGGTGACAGTGTTGCGCCTGATAACTGACTGCTAACTACGATATAGCGAGCTTCATTATCCACTGCCACGTCAAGTACAAATTGTGCAGAAGACAGTGGTTGGTCCCACATATATATCAGAACTATTCAAAAAGACTTGAATTCCCTTGAGCTAAGGTTGAGTGAATGGTTAACTAAATTTGCCGTGCACAGGTCTACGTTCTCTGTCAAAGATGTAACAGTCCAGCAAGCCGGCAAATTATTAATAATTACCAATCCACACCACTTGGTCCATCCGTGACCTAGGAGTAAATAACGACGCAATAGTAAATTTATCAAAATTTGCTGAACAACCCCTATAAAACATATGACGCACTTTAGGTTTAAGCAACAAATCAATAAATTTAACCAGATCCAAGCTTGCGTTTTAGATTATTTGCGTACGCATTCATTTGGATTACTGCCTGATTACATACTGTCTCATGTGCAAGAGTGGCTTACCACAATTGTAGCGTTTGCAGCTTACATCCATTAAACTTCTTATGAATGAATGGTCGATATTAAAATATCACGATGGATTTAAACTACTGAGAATTTATCCTTATTGGTTACGAAGACTAAATAATTAAATATTGCTTCAGCTCAAGTATTCAGTAAATGGCTAAGGCTGATGTTGAGTACAAATTAAAGAACAGCAAATTTAATCATCCTCCAAAAATGTTAAATAGTATACACGTGAAAAGTCGTACTGAACTGACTGCTACACTCAGTAGCAGAGGGTAAATCTAAAAGTCGGTCAAAAACTGAACTAAAGTAATTTCGTAGGAAGAAGAAGTCTCGATTAAAATGCACAAAATAATCTGCCTCGACGGGAAAGCGAAACCAGTCCCACGAATTTCCGGTCCGCTGCTCTACCACTGAGCTACCGATGGCTGACGATTATGTAGGAAATTTAAAACATGACTTCTGCTTTTTGCGCGACCTACTGCCAGTGAACTCACAGTACCTGTCCTGGTATTGCAGATTGGCTCACTCACTCGTCGCTTCCCAACGGTGCGAAGTATCTAGCACTCTGAGGTCCAATAAGCGATAGTAGATTATATGTGCACTTAGAGAAAAGAAGAAGTGCATATTATTCTATCCGTCAGGAAGTGACGAATGAGTGAGCCAGCCAGCAACACAAGGACAGATGCTGTGAGCTCATTGGCAATACGCCGCGCATCCAGTAAAAGCCATGTATTAAATTGCGCAATTTATCATCAAAGCTCTTTGGTAGCTCAGTGGTAGAACAGTAGACCGGAAATTCGTGGACCGGGGTTCCCTTCTCCGTCGAGGCAGATTATTGTGTGAAGCTATATCGTGACGTCTGGTTTCTACGAACATTACACTGCTCACAAAATCCACAGGTAATCTGCCACAGCCATTTGTACACTAAAGGTCAGGTACTTTAGACCATTGGGAAGTGATGAGTGAGTGAGCCAATTTGCAAAACCAGGAAAGATTCTGTGAGTTCATTGGCAATAAGTTGCGCAACAGGAAGAAGTCATGTTATAAATTTCGCACCGATTCGTAAGCACTCGGCAGCTCAGTTTTAGAGCAGTGAACCGGAAATATATGGGACCGTGGTTGGATTCCAAGTCGAGGCAGATTATTGTGTGAATTTCAATCGTGAATTCTACATTCTATGAGCGTCTAATTACTCACGCAATTCCACAGATAATCTACCATCGCAATTTGTACATCAGAAGAACAGATAATTCGGTCCATCAGAAGTTACGAGTGAGAGAGTTAATCTGCAACACTAGGACAGATAGTGTGAGCTCATTGGCAACATGTCGAGCAGCAAGCGGAAGACATGTATAAAAAGTTGTGCACCTAATCGTCAGCCCTCGGTAGCTCAGTGGTAGAGCAGCGGACCGGAAATTCGTGGGACCGGCGCTCGATTCAAGTTGCAGGCAGAAGTTTATGTGAAGTATAATCGTGACTTCTATTTTCTACGAACATTAAACTACTCACAAATATTCAGAGGTATACAACCACCGCCATTTGGACATCAGCAGGACAGAGAATTCGGTCCGTTGGGAAGTGACGAGTGAGTGAGCCAATCTGCAACACCAGGAAGGATACTGTGAGCTTATTGACAATACTTCGCCCAAAACGCAGAAGTCCTGTATTTATTACGCACCTAATCGCCAGCCCTCAATAGCTCAATGGTAGAGCAGTGGAAGGGAATTTCGTGGGGCCAGGGTTCGATTTACGTCGAGGCAGATTATTATGTGAATTTTAATTGTGATTTCCATTTTCTACGAACATTAACTTACTAACGAAAATCCAGTTGAAATATATCATCGCCCTGTGAATATCGGAAGGACAGGTAATTCGGTCTATTTTAAAGTGACCAGTGAGTGAGCAGAACTGCAACCATAGGAGCGTTAGTATGACCTCATTTTTAATATTTCGAGCTACAAGCAGAAGCCATGTATTAAATTGCTCACATAATCGTCATCCCTCGATACCTCAGTGGTAGAGCAGTGGACGGGAAATTCGTGGGACCTTTTCAATTCCCCGTCGAGGCAGATTATTATGTAAATGTTACCCGTGTCCTTTACATTCTACGGTCGTTACACCACTCACAAAATCCGCATAAACTACCATCGACCTTCGGACGTCAGAAGGGCAGATACTTCGGTCCGTTGTGAAGTGATTAGTGAGTGAGCCAAACTGCAACCACTGGAAAGATAGTGTGAGCTCATTGGTAATATTCCGAGCGACAAGCAGATTTCAAGCCTTAAGTTGCGAATCTAATATTCAACCCTAAGTAGATCAGTGGAGAGAATCGGAAAGGAAATTCGTGGGACCGGGGTTCGATTCACCGTCGAGGCAGATTATTATTTGACGTTTAATCGTGGCTTCTACTTTTTACGAACATTACAATACTCACAAAATGCCGCAGGTCATCCACCATTGCTATTTGATATCAAAAGGAGAGATAATTCGGTCTATTGGGAAGTGACGAATGATTGAATTAATCCGCAACGCCAGGGCAGATACTGTGAGCTCATTGGCAATACGTCGCGCAAAAAGCAGGTCATCCGTTAAATCGCGCACCGAATCGTCAACCCGAGGTAGCTCAGTGGTGTAGCAGCGGACCGGAAATAGGTTGAAACGTGGATAGAATCCCCGTTGAGGCAGATAATTTTGTATATTCTAATTTTGACTTCTACTTACTACGAACTTTTCCTCACTCAAAAACTCCACAATAAATCTTTCATCGCTCTTTTGATATCAGAAGGACAGGTACTTCGGTCAATTTGGAAGTGATGAGTGAGAGAGTTAATCTGCAACAACAGGACAGATACTGTGAGCTCTTTATCAATACATTGCTCAGTTAACAGAAGTTATCTATCAAATTGCGCACCTAATCTTCAGCCTTCGGTAGCTCAGTGTTAAGGCAGCGGAACGGGAATTCGTGTTATCGGGGTTGTATTAGTCGTACCTGCAAATCATTGTGTGAAGTGTAATCGTGACTTATATATTCTAAAATCGTTGATCAACTCAAAAGTTCCGCAAGTAGTCTACCGTCGCAATTTGGAAAGCTGAAGGAAAGATTTTTCTGTCCATTGGGAAGTGACGAGTAAATGAGCCAATCTGCAACACCAGGACAGATACTCTCTTCTGTTCGTCAATACGTCGCTCACCAAGCAGAAGTCCTTTATTAAAATGCGCACCCAGAATTAGACCTCAGTATATCAGTGGTAGAGCAGCGGAGGGGAAAACGGTTGGACCGAGGTTCGATTCCCCGTCTAGGCAGTTAATTGCAAGAAGTGTAATCGTGACTTTTAATACCTACCATCATTACACTACCCACAAAATGCTACTAGTAATCAACCATAGTCCTTTGGACATCAGAAAGTCAGATACTTCGGTCAATTGAGAAGTTACAAGTGAGTGATCCAATCTGCAACACCTGGACAGTTGCTGATTACTCATTGTCAATTGTTTGCGCACCAAGCAGAAGGCATGTATTCAATTGCGCACCTAATGGTCAGCACTCGGTAGCTCATTTGTAGGGCAGCCGACCGGTAATTCATGAGACCGAGTTGGATTCCCCGTCGAGGCAGATTATTGTGGGAAGTTTAATCGTAACTTTTATTTTCTACTAACAAAAGTCCACAAGTAATTCGCTATCACCCATTTGACATCAGAAGGACAGGTACTTTGGTCTACTGGGAAGTGTCGATTGAGTGAACCAACCTGAAACGCCAATACAGATATTATGAGCTCATTGGCAACACGTCGTGCGCCAAGCAGAATTCATGTATTCGATTGACTCCTAATCGTCAGCGCTCGGTAGCTCTGTGTTAGAGCAGCGGACCGGAAATTCGTGGGATCTGGGTTCGATTCCCCGTCGTGGCAGATTACTGTTTGAAGCGTAATTCTGCCTTCTACATTCTACGAGCATTATACTACTAACAAATATCCACAAGTGGTTGATCATCGCGCTTTGGGCATCAGAAGAACAGATAATTCGGTCTATTAGAAAGTGACGATTTATTGAGGCAATGTGCAACACTAAGGCAGATACTGTGAGCTCATTGTCAACACGTGACGCAACAAGCATAAGTCATGTACTAAATTGCGCACGTAATCCTCAGACCTCGTTCGCTCAATGGTAGAGCAGCGGACCGGAAATTTTTCGGACAGGGTTGCGATTCCCCGCCGGAGCAAATTACTGTGTTAATTTTAATTGTGACTGCAGCTTTATACGAAAATTACACTATTCCTACAATTCTCCCAGTATTCTAAGTATTTTCCATTCTTTTTGACTGTCTAAAACTATTGTATGCGTTCAGGGACATGAACTCTTTAGTCAGAACTCCCTACCTTTTATTTACCCAGTCATACCCATCCTTACTTTTACAACTTATTATCTATTGCTTCACGGTAACACTCATTTGACAACATATTATTTTGGGTATGGCTCAGGATCAGTGAGATCTATATGCGCGTGTTCGCACGGGAAATCTAATCAATGTGAAACGTTTATATCCATTAAATACATTTAATCTATACTACTACATATATTTTCTCTTCTTCTTTAGGTACATGTAATAGTTCTCAGCGCAAAACAACGTAAAGCTAGGCCGATAATTTTTTTTTATTTGCTTCATTTTCTGGAGCTATCTCAATATTATTTTAAAACCCGGTATAGCGACCGTTGTGGTTAAAGGCCAAACGAGGTTCCGGGGTAATGGTGCGGTCGGTGTGACGGATTATGTAGGCAGATTGACAGACCAAGACGCAACTTAGGTTAGAAACTAAACACATAGATATGAGTTGTAGGGATTTATCTTCTGAAATTGCTATGGCGTCCTTCGGCAGCTTGTAATACCTTAGCAAAAACAGCTATACGATAAAAATAACCTCAATACTGTTACTTATGAATGGAAGGATTTTGGTGAGTATTTTTGTTCGTCGCAATCAGCCGACAACCCAGATATGTCGACCAGCTGTCCGGAAAACAACCAGACGGCCGTTTCGCCCTATTGGGGCTCATCAGTGGTGCGCATCCTTCGGTCCTCTGCGGAGGATCGAACCCATGGCTGCTAGTGGCTCTTGCCAACTAGCCCGCAGCTTATGCAACTGCGCCATGGAGGACGGTATCTGACTATCGTGAATTGTTAGCTAAATGCGATATAGCCCGACGCATCCTCCACTGCCATGCAGGCACCTGCCATGCAGATGACAGCGGTCGGCCTTCCGACGTCAGGACTTCCCGGTTACGGCAGCTATGAATCGACATAGCATTTTGTGGAATCCGTACGGGCGAATTGGTATTACTTATGAATGGAAGGAATTTGGTGAGTATTTTTGTTCGTCGCAATCAGCCGACAATTCATATATGTCGACCAGCTGTCCGGAAAAGCACCAGACGGCCGTTTCGCCCTATTGGGCTCATCAGTGGTGCGCATCCTTCGGTCCTCTGCGGAGGATCGAACCCATGACTGCTAGTGGCTCTTGCCAACTAGCCCGCAGCTTATGCAACTGCGCCATGGAGGACGGTATCTGACTATCGTGAATTGTTAGCTAAATGCGATATAGCCCGACGCATCCTCCACTGCCATGCAGGCACCTGCCATGCAGATGACAGCGGTCGGCCTTCCGACGTCAGGACTTCCCGGTTACGGCAGCTATGAATCGACATAGCATTTTTGTGGAATCAGTACGGGCGAATTGGTATTACTTATGAATGGAAGGATTTTGGTGAGTATTTTTGTTCGTCGCAATCAGCCGACAACCCAGATATGTCGACCAGCTGTCCGGAAAAGCACCAGACGGCCGTTTCGCCCTATTGGGGCTCATCAGTGGTGCGCATCCTTCGGTCCTCTGCGGTAGATCGAACCCATGACTGCTAGTGGCTCTTGCCAACTAGCCCGCAGCTTATGCAACTGCGCCATGGAGGACGGTATCTGACTATCGTGAATTGTTAGCTAAATGCGATATACCCCGACGCATCCTCCACTGCCGTGCAGGCACTTGCAACGCAAATGACAACGGTTGGCCTTTGACGTCAGGATTTCCCAGTTACAACAGCTATGATTCGACATATCATTTTTGTGGAATCCGTACGGGCGAATTGGTATTACTTATGAATGGAAGGATTTTGGTGAGTATTTTTGTTCGTCGCAATCAGCCGACAACCCAGATATGTCGACCAGCTGTCCGGAAAAGCACCAGACGGCCGTTTCGCCCTATTGGGGCTCATCAGTGGTGCGCATCCTTCGGTCCTCTGCGGTGGATCGAACCCATGACTGCTAGTGGCTCTTGCCAACTAGCCCGCAGCTTATGCAACTGCGCCATGGAGGACGGTATCTGACTATCGTGAATTGTTAGCTAAATGCGATATAGTCCGACGCATCCTCCACTGCCATGCAGGCACCTGCCATGCAGATGACAGCGGTCGGCCTTCCGACGTCAGGACTTCCCGGTTACGGCAGCTATGAATCGACATAGCATTTTGTGGAATCAGTACGGGCGAATTGGTATTACTTATGAATGGAAGGATTTTGGTGAGTATTTTTGTTCGTCGCAATCAGCCGACAACCCAGATATGTCGACCAGCTGTCCGGAAAAGCACCAGACGGCCGTTTCGCCCTATTGGGGCTCATCATTGGTGCGCATCCTTCGGTCCTCTGCGGAGGATCGAAACCATGACTGCTAGTGGCTCTTGCCAACTAGCCCGCAGCTTATGCAACTGCGCCATGGAGGACGGTATCTGACTATCGTGAATTGTTAGCTAAATGCGATATAGCCCGACGCATCCTCCACTGCCATGCAGGCACCTGCCATGCAGATGACAGCGGTCGGCCTTCCGACGTCAGGACTTCCCGGTTACGGCAGCTATGAATCGACATAGCATTTTGTGGAATCCGTACGGGCGAATTGGTATTACTTATGAATGGAAGGATTTTGGTGAGTATTTTTGTTCGTCGCAATCAGCCGACAACCCAGATATGTCGACCAGCTGTCCGGAAAAGCACCAGACGGCCGTTTCGCCCTATTGGGGCTCATCAGTGTTGCGCATCCTTCGGTCCTCTGCGGTGGATCGAACCCATGACTGCTAGTGGCTCTTGCCAACTAGCCCGCAGCTTATGCAACTGCGCCATGGAGGACGGTATCTGACTATCGTGAATTGTTAGCTAAATGCGATATAGCCCGACGCATCCTCCACTGCCATGCAGGCACCTGCCATGCAGATGACAGCGGTCGGCCTTCCGACGTCAGGACTTCCCGGTTACGGCAGCTATGAATCGACATAGCATTTTGTGGAATCCGTACGGGCGAATTGGTATTACTTATGAATGGAAGGAATTTGGTGAGTATTTTTGTTCGTCGCAATCAGCCGACAACCCAGATATGTCGACCAGCTGTCCGGAAAAGCACCAGACGGCCGTTTCGCCCTATTGGGGCTCATCAGTGGTGCGCATCCTTCGGTCCTCTGCGGTGGATCGAACACATGACTGCTAGTGGCTCTTGCCAACTAGCCCGCAGCTTATGCAACTGCGCCATGGAGGACGGTATCTGACTATCGTGAATTGTTAGCTAAATGCGATATAGCCCGACGCATCCTCCACTGCCATGCAGGCACCTGCCATGCAGATGACAGCGGTCGGCCTTCCGACGTCAGGACTTCCCGGTTACGGCAGCTATGAATCGACATAGCATTTTGTGGAATCAGTACGGGCGAATTGTTATTACTTATGAATGGAAGGATTTTGGTGAGTATTTTTGTTCGTCGCAATCAGCCGACAACCCAGATATGTCGACCAGCTGTCCGGAAAAGCACCAGACGGTCGTTTCGCAATATTGGGGCTCATCAGTGGTGCGCATCCTTCGGTCCTCTGCGGAGATCGAACCCATGACTGCTAGTGGCTCTTGCCAACTAGCCCGCAGCTTATGCAACTGCGCCATGGAGGACGGTATCTGACTATCGTGAATTGTTAGCTAAATGTGATATAGCCCGACGCATCCTCCACTGCCATGCAGGCACCTGCCATGCAGATGACAGCGGTCGGCCTTCCGACGTCAGGACTTCCCGGTTACGGCAGCTATGAATCGACATAGCATTTTGTGGAATCAGTACGGGCGAATTGGTATTACTTATGAATGGAAGGATTTTGGTGAGTATTTTTGTTCGTCGCAATCAGCCGACAATTCAGATATGTCGACCAGCTGTCCGGAAAAGCACCAGACGGTCGTTTCGCCCTATTGGGGCTCATCAGTGTGCGCATCCATCGGTCCTCTGCGGTAGATCGAACCCATGACTGCTAGTGGCTCTTGCCAACTAGCCCGCAGCTTATGCAACTGCGCCATGGAGGACGGTATCTGACTATCGTGAATTGTTAGCTAAATGCGATATAGCCCGACGCATCCTCCACTGCCATGCAGGCACCTGCCATGCAGATGACAGCGGTCGGCCTTCCGACGTCAGGACTTCCCGGTTACGGCAGCTATGAATCGACATAGCATTTTGTGGAATCCGTACGGGCGAATTGGTATTACTTATGAATGGAAGGATTTTGGTGAGTATTTTTGTTCGTCGCAATCAGCCGACAACCCAGATATGTCGACCAGCTGTCCGGAAAAGCACCAGACGGCCGTTTCGCCCTATTGGGGCTCATCAGTGGTGCGCATCCTTCGGTCCTCTGCGGTGGATCGAACCCATGACTGCTAGTGGCTCTTGCCAACTAGCCCGCAGCTTATGCAACTGCGCCATGGAGGACGGTATCTGACTATCGTGAATTGTTAGCTAAATGCGATATAGCCCGACGCATCCTCCACTGCCATGCAGGCACCTGCCATGCAGATGACAGCGGTCGGCCTTCCGACGTCAGGACTTCCCGGTTACGGCAGCTATGAATCGACATAGCATTTTGTGGAATCCGTACGGGCGAATTGGTATTACTTATGAATGGAAGGATTTTGGTGAGTATTTTGTTCGTCGCAATCAGCCGACAACCCAGATATGTCGACCAGCTGTCCGGAAAAGCACCAGACGGCCGTTTCGCCCTATTGGGGCTCATCAGTGGTGCGCATCCTTCGGTCCTCTGCGGATGGATCGAACCATGACTGCTAGTGGCTCTTGCCAACTAGCCCGCAGCTTATGCAACTGCGCCATGGAGGACGGTATCTGACTATCATGAATTGTTAGCTAAATGCGATATAGCCCGACGCATCCTCCACTGCCATGCAGGCACCTGCCATGCAGATGACAGCGGTCGGCCTTCCGGCGTCAGGACTTCCCGGTTACGGCAGCTATGAATCGACATAGCATTTTGTGGAATCAGTACGGGCGAATTGGTATTACTTATGAATGGAAGGATTTTGGTGAGTATTTTTGTTCGTCGCAATCAGCCGACAACCCAGATATGTCGACCAGCTGTCCGGAAAAGCACCAGACGGCCGTTTCGCCCTATTGGGGCTCATCAGTGGTGCGCATCCTTCGGTCCTCTGCGGTAGATCGAACCCATGACTGCTAGTGGCTCTTGCCAACTAGCCCGCAGCTTATGCAACTGCGCCATGGAGGACGGTATCTGACTATCGTGAATTGTTAGCTAAATGCGATATAGCCCGACGCATCCTCCACTGCCATGCAGGCACCTGCCATGCAGATGACAGCGGTCGGCCTTCCGACGTCAGGACTTCCCGGTTACGGCAGCTATGAATCGACATAGCATTTTGTGGAATCCGTACGGGCGAATTGGTATTACTTATGAATGGAAGGATTTTGGTGAGTATTTTTGTTCGTCGCAATCAGCCGACAACCCAGATATGTCGACCAGCTGTCCGGAAAAGCACCAGACGGCCGTTTCGCCCTATTGGGGCTCATCAGTGCTGCGCATCCTTCGGTCCTCTGCGGAGGATCGAACCCGTGATTGCTAGTGGCTCTTGCCAACTAGCCCGCAGCTTATGCAACTGCGCCATGGAGGACGGTATCTGACTATCGTGAATTGTTAGCTAAATGCGATATAGCCCGACGCATCCTCCACTGCCATGCAGGCACCTGCCATGCAGATGACAGCGGTCGGCCTTCCGACGTCAGGACTTCCCGGTTACGGCAGCTATGAATCGACATAGCATTTTGTGGAATCCGTACGGGCGAATTGGTATTACTTATGAATGGAAGGAGTTTGGTGAGTATTTTTGTTCGTCGCAATCAGCCGACAACCCGGATATGTCGACCAGCTCTCCGGAAAAGCACCAGACGGCCGTTTCGCTTTATTGGGGCTCATCAGTGCTGCGCATCCTTCGGTCCTCTGCGGTGGATCGAACCCATGACTGCTAGTGGCTCTGTGTTGTCGACTGATTGCGGCGAACAAAAATACTCACTAAAATCCTTCCATTCTAATTAATACCAATTTGCCCCTACGGATTCCACAAAAATGTTATGTGGATTCATGGCTGCCGTAACCGGGAATTCCTGACGTCGGAAGGCCGACCGCTGTCATCTGCATGGCAGGTGCCTGCATGGCAGTGGAGGATGCTTCGGGCTATATCGCATTTAGCTAACAATTCACGATAGTCAGATACCGTCCTCCATGGCGCAGTTGCATAAGCTGCGGGCTAGTTGGCAAGAGCCACTAGCAGTCATGTGTTCGATCCTCCGCAGAGGACCGAACTATGCGCACCACTGATGAGCCCCAATAGGGCGAAACGGCCGTCTGGTGCTTTTCCGGACAGCTGGTCGACATATCTGGGTTGTCGGCTGATTGCGAGAAGAAAGATGATCACTACTGTTGTTATAGCACACATATTACTGCAGAATCTGGACAGTAGACCGTTATATATAAAGTTGCCCTAGGTCTAGTTACAAGGAAGCATGGCCGTTGCTAGCTGATGTTTCTGGTTATTGTATGCCCGCTTATCCGAATCCGGCATGATGAATTATTTTGAAGCTAACTGGGATAGCTGTGTAAGTGAGCGCGCGAACCCTGGGCAGTGTGGACTGTATTGTCTTTAGAAATAATGCATGCATAAACCCTGAGTAACCTTTTGAGGTAATCAAAGATGGAGTACGCATTGACAACTGTCAATCAGTTGGTTAGAGGTGTACTTCCTCTGGACGAATCATGATGAACAAAAATGTCTATCGTAGCGAATCCAACTTGACAATTACCTGCATGAAGAAGTAACCCACGACGCGAAATTCGTTTAATAACACGTCACATATGGCGCAGCTGTTTGTCGCGATCAAGACGTGCTGCCAAAGCAATTGAGATGAAATGGAACTCTAGCCCGGATTTAACATGATCGCTAAAACGGTGAAAAATTGATCTGAATTACGATGACTAATTGGCTTTGGCGAGAACATCAATAAACCAAGTGTTGTGATGATGGTAGAATTAGGAAAATCATACAGAAGGATGGAAATTCGATGAAATTCTCGCGCCGTATCAATATTGGAGAATGCATTTTTGCTTTCAGCAATTAAGGAAATCCTGGAGACGCGGAATGGGAAACCTGGCTGTTGCGGTGGTGTTGATTTGTCCCTGATAATCTTTAAATTTATTTTTCGGCTCCGTATGTAGAGGCGGTGGTCACGGAATGCTTAATGAATGTATTCCGTCCAACTTCGTCATATTGTCTTTTTGAAACATGAACTTCCCTTTATAATTTCAAAGCAGAATATCAGAAAACAATGCTTGTGGGATGACATTGTCATTTGGTACATTCTCCTCAAACCTCTATACAAGCAACCAAAAGGAATGCGTAAACAAGGTCGCATGAAATTAAGTATAGACAAGATGGCTCGAGAAAAGCACTCGGCTACCCAAAATTGTCTTGGAACGGGCAATAATTACATTTTGAAAGTTTTGCTCCAATCTCTTTCATGCGCTCTTTAGTTAGAACGTTGTTCCATCGGGATCATATGATCTGCACAAAGACACACCAGAAGAAGAGAAAGAACAGCTGCTTGACGTATTGCCATCTAATGGTTACCCATTGAAATCCATAAAGCTCTACAGTGAGTCAATTATTCGAGATCGAGAGATAACGGTTCAAAAGAAACCGGTGTTCATTGAGTTGCTTTTCCAGGTTGACCACATAATACAAGTCACTACTAGAAGAATAAGCGCCGCAAAGAAAAGATATACAACGCACCAGCGCTACGTTTGTTGTGACACACCATACCAATATTAAATTGGTTAGTTAAGACGCCTGTGTCAAAGCAGTGCACGTCCCATAGCTTATAAAAATTCACGTGTAGCTGTGGTTCCAGCTGTGTTGGGCACGCTACTTGAAACCCGGGTGCTTGGATCAATGATCGCATTTCAAAGTGTCTCCGCAAACAGATGGAAAAGGTGACGATGTTACATGGTGAAAACAGAAGTAAAGGTTCCTCCGCAATTAGGGAGATATTTTATGATCACTGGTCACCACGTGAACCCAGATGAGTCAATCATAATATTCATGCGCGGTCAAAGTTCTTACATACTCATGCAACTCGAGGCCATTTTGATCTACCTACAGAGCCCACCACTGTGTGTTCAGAAACAGCTGAGTGTTACATTTAACCTACGGTGGTAGCGTGCCACGCAACAATCTGAAAACGCGTTAGCTATATTTGATTTCACGCTACCTTGTTTCTGCATTCCTGTTAGTTGCTTGTATAGGGGTTGAGGAGTATGCATGTATAGACAATGTCATCCCACAAGTTCGTTTGCACATATTCTTATTTAAATTATATTTTCGTTGCAGCAATTTTATTGGGCGCTAATCACTATGGTCCATGGAAAATCGCAATACCTATCTTCTTTATCCTGTTCAAATGAACTGAATTTAGTCACTGATGCACCAATTACCAGCAGCATGCGTGTGCCAGGAAGCCAAACGGCAATGAGCCAACACCATGACATAATAGCCCCAAGAAAGGAGCAGAAAGCCTGGAAGCCCGGAGGTATATTCGCGAGGAATTTCCACCTATGCGATACATGCCGCAGAACCACTAGTCTTCCAGGCAACATTTGCCATGCAACCTCCAACTGGGAGTCCGTATATGATCAGATATTAAGTTGGCCAGAACACCCCCATCTTGTAATGCCGAATAAAAAATTAAACGTTTTCGTCTGCAGCTCGGGTTCTCCACTTTGTTTGATCTAATGCTTGCGGAACCCGTGCTTACTTTTGCTCTTAAATTTCTGTAACTGACCCAAATACACAGGTTGGCCCGAAGAGGGACAAGCTGCAGAAAATAGATATAATTGCACTTCGAAGCCTGTCTGGGCTAATTGCGTTAGGTCTCCGGTTACTTACAGTCATTAGGATCTACGATAATGCCGTGATACGGATATAAACCGAAGCCTATTACCGCAGTTTACGCTGTAACCGTAATAAAAATGATACGGAGACCAAGGTGCAGCGTGCACAATAGTTCTCCATAGAGTGTTATGGGCGTGTCATTCACTGTCAGAAGGCAGTGTACCAAAGAGTTCCGTAGGACCTCCGGGATTAGGAAACTACGCTGAAATGAGAACCGGTGTCCACGAGCAGTTACATGTTATAGCTCACGACTCACGTATTGAAACAATTAATATTGATAGGAACAGTGCTTGTGGCTTAGCGAGTACCGTGTATGTGTATGAGAACGTCGTTAGTCGAACGAAAAAAAGTAGAAATTGTCGGCCGGCAAGCGTTGGATTACCTATAGTACTTTACTATTTTTCAGCGTTTTTCACAACAACTAAACCCAGACCCCAGCAAATGCAATTTCTGAGATAAAAGAAAGAAAGTATATACCCATAAAAAGGAAGGACAGAACCTCAAAGCGGTACCACTGAGTAATATCATTAAGTGAATGATGTTCACACTTAGTGCGGCATTCAAAATTCAGCAGCAGTGAGATGCATTATTATATGTGAACGACGACTAAGAGCGGCGAATTTAGTACCACATTTAATAAAGCATTATAGAGAAACTCGCAACTAGTTTTATGCCCTCAGAATAACCCGACAACTAAGACCAACGTGAAAGAGAACCGCCTGTTGATATCAATAATACACAACTTTCTATCAAGCAGCTTATTCGACTGGGGTTAACAGTGGTACACCTGTTGTAATACAAACTACATAAACGCCAAAACATGGAAGTGGCATTGGATTACAAGCGCTGATTTGGCAAAGTAAATGTGTTAGATCCGTAGTAGATTTGAAATTGCCTAGTTTCAAGTCTGTTCGCAACGAAGTCTTCTGCAGCTGTTTCGAGACTGGTAAAATGCTTTTATGTTGTTAACCGCCTGTATTTATTAATTCATTCTAATGCAACTCGCACCTCTATAGTTCATTTAAACGGAAATATTTAGACATTTCTCTACCCAGCAATTTTGCACTCTTTACCTTGTGCGTGAGTGAAGTTTGATACTATTTTGTTAGCTGGATATAAAAGTCTGAGCAATTGCTATAAAGAGTTCGTCCGGATTAATTAGTTAGAGCGAAATACTCAATCAATACTTGATCGTCGCAGTTTATAATTCGACTCCTCAAATTAGTTCTAAACGCCTAACCTGTCTATTCTCTGTGTAGAAAGTCGACGTGAACCTGTTAATTGCTGTCCTGTACTGCAAATCCTACCTATTGCTAACGTGGACAACCTAAACAATCGTCGAGAGGAATCCGAAAAGACGAGGCGCCTTATCAGCAGGAGTTACTGAAGTGGTTCTTCACGAAACGCAAATCCCTTATACAGGCCTGTTAATGGCCTTCGTAAAGTAAGGCGTGCAATCTCAGCACTGGTCACGCTTGATGAGTGCACGCTGTCATTAATGAAACATCGGCTCAAATACGGCTTCATTGCCCCATCTTTTAGCGAGCAACGAAGAATTCGTTTTCGTTTCAAATACATCTCATCAACAGGTTAATTCAGCTTAAAGTTCATTGCAGTAGTTGTTATGCTGCGTATCCATAGTTCTGCAGAAGACGATCAATTTCGACTAAAATCTCTTCAGATAACAGCCAGTGATCTTTCAAACCCACTGGCAATCTGATATGGGAGATACTTATAAGAGAACTAAATGCCACCGGTATGAATCAAAGGGTCATTATAACATTTATAATGAGGTAGACGCAGTGCTTCTGCTTACTGTCCAATCACACGAATTACTGTGCTTTACAGAAGTATGGAACCAATCATCATAAAAGCGCTGAGTCAGTGGTATCTGGGGAAGTACAACTTGGTAGATCAAACTAACATGGTTATCATCCAATGCACTCATGTACTACCAGCTAGTTATGACGCCAACTATATGGACTGCAATAGTTTATTCTAGATCAAATGTTGATATCACCTACCTGGAATTCGCAAAAGCGTTTGATTGCTTAGAACTACGTCAATAGCAAACAACTCCTTGTCTAGATAAAACATTTTCTACATGAACGTCTGTTAAAACCG
Organism: Dicrocoelium dendriticum; assembly: GCA_944474145.2. Taxonomy (NCBI): domain Eukaryota; kingdom Metazoa; phylum Platyhelminthes; class Trematoda; order Plagiorchiida; family Dicrocoeliidae; genus Dicrocoelium; species Dicrocoelium dendriticum. The sequence continues at coordinate 34,044 of CALYDF020000010.1, forward strand.
CGCCTCCAGGAATCTCTGTCCGATGCGGATAGTGCGGAGTTCAGTGTAAAACTAGGCACTTGGCCAATGCCTTGTCTTTTTATAATGTTCATAAATCATCAAGCCAGATCACTTCCTTCGGATTTCGTAATGCTCGCAGATGATATTAAGATATGGCGAGAGATCGGAGGAACGAACTACCACGATCTTAACATGATGTTGAACTGGCAGGTTCACCAAGCCCTAAGACACAGCGTAGACAAGTATCGCACTGTTCAATTACGCAATAGACGTGACTATAAGTATTTGCTTCGGTCAGACGCATTGCAGACGAGCTCCCTGAACGTGACCTACTTTTGAAGGTACAGAGTAAACACGATTGTTCAAAATGCATTGAGGCAGCTTCAAAAGGGACCACCAGCAAGTCAGCCTGTATTGAAGCGCATTTTGGTTAGTTGATCTATAAATCCTCACAATTATGCACAATTCCTACGTGCAACCTCACATTGAATATGCTTTGCAAAATTCGCGCCTGTGCTCGAAGTGTGAATTAGAGGCGTTAGAGGTAGTACAACGCTGGACAATAAACAATGTCAAGTGACTAACCTATTAATCATACCAGCAAAGGCTGAACTTTCTTTGCAGTTTTCAGCGGAAGCGTTATGTGCGCGGCAACCACATATTTGTGTCCCAAATATTGAGTGGCATCAATAATGGATACCGCCATTCACTGGAACTCAGCCGCAACATGAAACTCATTGGTAACTGTTTGAAACTATCGCAACCGTCGTGTGTCTACGGAATTACAAGTTTATTACTTACGCAACATTGGTCATAACGACTAACGGGTCCATACTCTGGAGATGAAGTCGACCCGAGCCCGTTAATTTCTGCCCTGTACCGCAAATCCCACCTAACGCTAACATCGCCTATCGAAACATTTTTGTGTTTGATCCGCGAGAATGGTAGCATTATTTGCCTTTCGTGTTTGCCGACTCTGGAACTCGCTTCAGAACTCTTTTCTCCTCCTCTAATTTAGATATTTTCAAAACTGGGTTTGGTGTTGCTCTTAGCTCCTGGTACTTTGTTAGGTAAACTGGGCTATTCTGTATTACATTAACCATGTCCTTCTAAAGCATTTTTATGTCACTTTGTCAGGTAGGCGAGAAAGCTGATGGCTAACGCGCGCGTGTTTGACACAAACATTGCTTGCGATAGACGTCGCGGGCGTGTTGCCGCAGCCCAGCCGAAAGCTGATGAAATTGCACGTCAGCCATCAGGCAGGTTTCCATGCCCCTGCTAGGCGGATGATGACTGATGTAACCGAATAAGACGGTGAACTGGCCAGACGGGGCAAATAGACAAGTGTGGCGTGGGCGTACGAGGAAGACAGGTAGCTAAATCCGCTAGGCGGTGTTTAGAGGATTTGTGAGACGGACCTAAAATAGACGCATTTTCGGTTCTAATACCAGTCTGGCCGCCTGAGCCTTCTCCTTCTCTGTTGCTTCCTGTAGGGTTGGGCAAGGCGTCAAGAAGAGCAGGTGTAAGAGCGTAAAATTACTAACAGGCCTGAACAAAACGGTCGATCGCGGGTAAAGCGACATAACACACATGGACCCAATGAGGAGGAGCATGATAACGCGACTACCTTTTGCAACCTCACACTTCACGGCAACGAGCACTGCACCCGGTGTACTCCTGCGTGATTACGTTCGGTTTTATATTATACTAACTTTATGTATAAGTGCATTTCTCTCGGTAAACACGTAGTAAATAACTTTTGTTTCGGTTTCATTGTGCTCAACCCAGCCCTTGTACACGAGGTTCATGTACCCTAATAAATAAAAGTTCATTGTTCATAATTCGTATAGGTTGAAATAATCCGACTGCCGAGCTGGGTTAAGTCAACTCAGTGTAGGCTATATACCCAAAAAGAATGCTTTTTCATCATTTACATTATCAACTGTAAAGTTGCTAATGGGTTACCATTAAAAATTTTAAGTTTACTATGAGTAGGAAATTGTATACTCACTGTCATTTATAGATCAAGCAACAGTTTCAAAGGGCTGAACGAATGCTTTAGGATTTGTATCCATTGAAAACGGAAAAGGTTTCATTTAAAGCTTGCCTAACAATTCATTTCTACTGACGTAGAATTTTGTGTCCAAAGACAATAGATCGCGGATTGTGCTCGGTATCTCGCATTGATGTTTAAAGCTGCATGGAGTTTAGAGCCTCATTGACCCGGCGACTTTGATGGATATGAAATGGAAATGCAGGAATCTGATAGCGCACAGTTTATGATCTGTTTGCGAAAACGAATTGATTGCTACCCTCAGCACAACCACGTCGCACTAATTTTCGCAGTAAATCGACGTGTGTTAGCAGATGAATCCAAAAGCAGTAAGCAGTTTCTTGACTAACGGCCCTAGTGAGACTGTCGAAGTCAGTCTTTCAGCAGTGGTACGATGGCTCCAGCTGATGTGAATATGACACCGAATGTTAAAAGGCTGCCCGCAAGCATCTTCAAAGAATCATTCGCTGCTGGTGGCCCCGTACATAGGACCAAGCACACGCTGTTCACATCTGGATAATATCAGGTCTAAACTCGAACGAGTTTAGTGCTATGTAATGAGTATCGGCTAGTAGATGGGCTGTACTGCTCCTGTCTCAACTAGCATCATAGCCACAACTAAACTGACATAACCATATCCGGGGAAAAGCTGAAACTTAGCAAAAACTTTTGTGATAAGTTAAAATCACTCATGCGCAAAGCGGGGACGATGCATGTGACTTTGGAAGTGCGGGAACCAAGCAATTAATTAACTTTGCTAACTCCGTTAGGTTACATTCGTGGACAGTACTCCACACCTAAGGTGGATTGGGTACTATAACCATTCACATAGATTATTTTCATTTTGTAGGTGTTTAACATCATTGAGCACAACGACAAACGGATGTACAGCGGCACATCATCGCAGTCTTTTGATTATCCGTCACACATCGGAAACATGAGTAGTCCACAATCTGGACATTATTGAAGGTTACATCAGGATGTTATCAGTCCTCAGCGAGTCTTTGTGTGTCTGGACAATGAAGGGCAAGGAAGAGGGAGAGTTTATTACTTTGGTCCATTAAGTTGTATTAATTAAAAAAGGCTGCCAGCATTCCACGTTTGGAAGCCCTGATCGGGCATAGAGCATCATCGACGTGTTGATCCCGGTGGGGCGAACTCAGTGTGCTATCCTAAAATTTAAATATAGGTAGTATTTCCGCAAATATCCGTAATCCCATTGAACTTAACGGAAGCTGAGTTGTGATTCTCCCTGTTTATTAGTACCCTATCTAGGCTACAATGGCTGTCAATATATCATAGACAATTGCGGCCAAATAGTTTTGGTCTCAGATCAACTGCGCAAGATTATGGCGTGAAGAATAAACATGCAGAAGGCAATCGTATGCATAGTATCCGTCAGCCCCAACCGCCTTACAGGAAAGGAACCACTCGAAACAGAAGGCAGGTGGTTAGAGTCGCTGGAGATTATGGTGCCTAAGCAGACAACAGTGAAGACAGGGATGTTTAACCGGATTATCTCTTGGGGGTTCTGAACAACCCTCATGGTGCCTCATTCATAACCACAGAGTTGTAAAACGCTATGTCAAAGCGAATGGGACCAGAAATGGGGGGCTGATCACTCGAATTTCGACCTGAGGAAATTACTCAACGAAGGGCGGATGAAGTACCACAACGCCCACCGCCTTCTACAGAGGAATATTCGCCATCTGGTTGTCAACGACCTTCGTGCATTTCCGCAACTGCTATGGTCCAACCATTTTCTTCAAGCCGCCGTGTTGTTTCATTCGGACTTCCCGGGCATTCTGAGTATATAGTGCCTACTCGAGTACCATGTTCTCATCACCGTGGAAACCGGCTCCGCATGTTAAGTCACACACTTCAGTTGCCGTGCTGCCATGCATGTCAGGTCTGTAAGATAAATGGCCCTGGGTGGGGTCCCCTAGGTCAAAAGTATTCCTCGTTCTGGACCACTGCATAGCTACATGCACATGCAAATTACAGACCAATGTGTCAACGACTTTCTGCTCTCTGTTGCTCTGCCCTTTGCTAGGGTTACTCTCGGTCAAACACGCTATATCACACACTAATGCCTTGCAGTTCAGTTACTTTAAGCCACGTTTGTTCAACTCCTGCACCCCTGGAAATCACCCCCCGTTTTAGACTCCACAACACAGTGCTGACTCGGGCGAATGTTCTCCTCATACGGAGCAGGAATTGGGGTCCACGTCTACGTCATCAAGTAGTTCTGGCAAACATTTAATAGCGCCCCGTTCCCGAATCAAATTGGTGACTTCAATTTGCGTGCACTGATGCGGATCGGATAAGCAAATGTCTATGCTCGAAGGCTTAACAATAATGACAGCATTGCCTCCTTCCTCAATGAAACCCAATTACAATACCCTAGCAAGAGGATAAGATTGCTTGCACAGTTTGCAAGTTCCGCTGAAATTTTCACATTATGCCTGCCAATGTGCTGAGCTTCAAACTTCGATTCGTATGTTGTGCATACTGGAAGGTGCCGAGCTACTAGACAGAAATCTGTCAACAATAATTATAATAATGAGTCGGCTCAACTCCTTAGCGTCGCTTCGCTGCCCTGCGACTAACACCAGTGGCGCGCGAATTCGTCATACCACAAGGATGCCCACCCCTACATGAATACAAATCGGTGAAACACTTGTTTTAAACCGGACGCGCAGACCACTCGGCGACCGGCCGACCGGTCTGCGATGCATAAGCTATGGGCGATCCGACTTGCTACCTCAGCTCGACATTCAAGTCGCCGGACCAGCAGACCCTGCTTGTTCATTGTGGCAACGTTCGCACCAACAGAGTAAAGCTGTGAATTTGCTAAAGACGAGATCGAATGTAAGCTGGCCAACCCGCTCGGAACATGGCTTTTTTCATTTATCCTGATCCAAATTCCGCTGCCTTGCACTCGACGCATCAGCGTAAGGATGTCATTTTCTCTTTGTCCGAGGAAAAGTGCTACCAACAACTCACTCACGCCCGCATCTTAGTATTCACAGTTTCAGTTTGAGTTCTTGCACATTCTTGTAAATTAGTGAAATATCTAGGAGTTACACTAAGGCAGGATCTCACGTGGTCCTGTCACGTGAATGAAACCTTCACAATAATCAGCAGACTAAAGTTCTATGTCATCCGACTTAGTTCTTCACGCATACTTCAATGCTTGCTTTTGAGCTTTGACACCGCTTCAGTACTACTGCAAGGGGCGTATTGCTGACGTGTGCTCGCTGCTGAGCTGTAAGGCGAGCAAATTAATGTGAGCAACTGGTCACTGAAGCACCTTGTCTGACGCAGCGGAATTTCGATGTTGGTCATTACTAACATTATATTGTGTTGAAACGTTTGTTACTGCGAAATACTGGCTTCCCAAGTACTCACTGATGTCAAGCTCCTTGTCCATGTTGTACTACTGAACGTTATGTCGACTTCTTCGACCAGATAAAGTACAAAACAATTTAGGCCCGCACACGGGATTACGGCACTGTATCTTTCCCTGTGGGATCAATAAGTGGTCAAACATCAAGTGATGGCCAGAATAATTCGATAATATTACCACTGTCAAGTTCACAACATGACATCGCACCGTATGCATTAGTGGTACATTACTTTTATTTGTGTTGTTAGCGGGTGTGTTGTAGCTGAATAGCTACTCATCGTGAGTGCATAAAACGCAATGTTTTACTTCACTTAACTTGTCCTCTAACGTTGCATGTCAAATCAACTCTCATGTTGATTAGAACGTGTTGAGAAGTGGATGAATTGTGTTTACTGGGGACTGAATGTTGGCATTCTGCAAACTCTTTCACTGGTTGCAACTTTATCTGCACCAATGGGTGAAACCCATCGTAGGAAGACCCTGCAAGGAAGCATGTCCCCTGTGGGGAATTCCATGGATGACTCTAATACTTTACTTGCAATTTCCATGAAATCTACATTTATTCTTTTTCCCACTTTGTTGATATCTTTAATAGTTTCAAACTGTTAATCACTTCAAATACCCACATGAGAACCATTGAACAAGACACGTAAAATTAAACATAAATATGTGATCATGTTGAACATGTGGATAAGACGACACAATTAGTCTGCGCCTCGCACTGAATAGGAATAAAAATTATTTATTTATTTATTTACGACATCCAAAATGGTTAGGCGACGAGATTCTTCAACATATATATATTCTTCAACATTTGACAAAGCAGGAAATGCTGACGTCTATTCATTTTACAGTATTAAGCAAGGAAAATGTGTCTACTCCGTGTGAATGTTTCACTGACTACCGTAACATTTGCTTCGATCTTTGCTGACCGGTTAACAACATCCATAGATTCTCTTCATTATGACTCAAACGACTTAGAAGGAAAATAGAACGAGCTCTCAAGTGGAAACGGATATCACGTGTCACACTACCTCCTAACAATAACAACTGAGATTTCGCGAATTAGTAACTTATAAGTCAAAGCCGATTCATTTAATTCCAAATGCCGAGATCTGCGGAGAATTTAAAAGCTATCACTTGGGAAATGCTTAATAAGCAGCCGAGATCTGTGGATGTAGAGAAACACAATTCTCAGTTCTGTCCTACTTCACTGGATGCAACGAACCCTTCTGTTTCTCTGTTTTTGTTCACGGTTTTTAGTCCATAATTTAAATTTCAACACGTTTAAGTCAAATGTGAAAATAATCTGAACTCAAGGAAGGCTAGGGAACCCGATGCTCTTGTCTTGAAAGACTGTGCAAATAACATAACCATGCGTTGACGGTTCTTTTTACTCAACACCTACACCATGGAATTCTTCCTGATATTTGGTGGCTTGTCAGGTTAAAAACCGCGCCAAAGTTGTGATCCACGAAATTCCGTCCGATCGCATCTACATACGTCATGCTGAATGACTTCGAGGTACTACTTGTGTCGTGGATTTCAAGATGCATTCCATAGGTGGACGTATCTCAGTTTGCTTACAGACCCTGACATTATAGATTGATGCTCTAGCATGTCTTGTCCATTCCACAGCCTCTTCATTAGTTGCGAAATGCAATAATATGCGGCTCCTCTTTCTTGATTGCACCAGCGCATTCGGAAGTGCTTACAGATAAATTTTGCTTAAGAGAAGTCTGCGCATGTTTTCCAACCAACAGTGTACGACTTGATGAGGAAATACTTCTTAAACTGATCTCATTTAACTCAGCTGATCAATAAGAATCACACACCGTTTGACTGAGGTGCCCTACAAGGAGCACTCTTTGCCCCTCAATGAAATGCGTCCAATTCACCCAAATGTACTGGATGTAAGTACGATGCTGTCTCAGTCTTAGGCAAAATTTATCCATATGCTAAATCGTCAACAGTTTCCTAAATCGGTTTGGATGGGCTCCAGCATTTTTTGATGTCCTGATCTCTTAAGTCTTCCACACGCTGCGATGTAACATTCTCTTCTATACTTAAGGAAATGCGTCTGGCTGTAGCAATCACCACTCCCTCATGCTCGTAGCCAAACACAACAGACCCAGTGTACCCATTGTAAGTACTCTAAAGTATAATTACGTCATAGTCTCTCATGGTGAACACTCGTTCAATTAGATGCGAATACTATCGTTCTATGCGTCGAGATCTAAACTGATTACAGTATCATGCCTTTATTCCGAAGTTCAAGTTTCGCTAGCAAACTATTGGATACGTGCAACACTACAGCCCCAACATTCTTGAGAGAAACCTTCAGCAATTTTTGAAACACCCGCCGCGAATTTCCAATGGTTGCTGCCCACATTTGCTTGAACTGACGCAGCGTAGCCTCATTGAGTTCATCGCAAGATATTTTCCGTCTTCTCCGCTCCAGATCATCTCTGATATTATTTTATCATTTATAGTGCTCGTGTTTATGTCTAAATGTTGCTAACTGTTGTCCCGCTAAAATCAAAATTTTTGCAGTCTTTCTTTGGTCAATGCTTTCCAGCAAAAGTAGCGAACTAATCTACGCTTCCAAACTCAACGCTCTGAGGACTTTTCTTTAAGCCATAATGTTGCATTAATCGCAATGAGCCATTCTATATTGTTCAAAGCACGGAGTGGATCTAAGGTGTACGGTCCTATTTACGTTACCGAGGGTTAAAAACAACAACAAACCGCCGTTGGTTTTATTCTCAGATAGACACTAGCTAGAGCTGGATAAAAGGTCGACAATTAATGTTGGCGTAATCCTTAATCTGGGCGCAATCCGAGTTAACACAGAACTGGTGCTTAGACCTGGTGAATAATCGACGGTTTGGTAGTCAATGAAAATCCTGTTGGCGTTGAGTGAACACATATTTTATGGGTAACATAAATTTTCTTATGGACATGTGAGGAAGGTTGAACGCAAATCGTTCTCGGTCGTTCCCTGGGCGCAAATCTGTGGAGACCCGCGTTAATCCATGTAATTCTTGTGCGCGTAAACGCAGGATACCAGAACAAACGCGTACATACATACACTTAAGGAGAACATGCCGTATCCCCACACACAAATTTCAATAATTTGTGGGTTATAGGCCCAAGCGTTGCTATTCCGTAGCACACCGTGTTACCTGAACAAGTGAGCCATTGGGGAATATTTGGATGGTGACTCCTTAAGTGGTCTGCTTATGGTGGTTGGATACTTACTGACTGTCATACCGCAATTGGTTAATATACAAAGTACATTGATGGTCAACATACAGTGGTCTGGTTTCAAAGGGGTTACCTCGTGACCGTTCCAGTTGGGAGAAAGTGGTCAGCGTAGAGGGTTGTTCAGATTTAGTGGTTTTACTATGGGTAACTTGATTGTGAATTAAATACATGGCTGCTCTAGAAGTGCCTTCAAACGGTAGTCCATTAAGTCTCTGGTGCTGCGTATAATCAAAGCATCCATCAAACAAAGTGGTATCAATTGTTCAGCCACGTGCTTGTGAAACAACCAATGTCAAATACTTCACTCGGTTGATGAATGTTAAATGGTTTCACGAATCTAGTCCAATGCAACCTCAAAGCTGGGCACACACATTAATGTTTGCACCGTCACAATTTGGAGTAGATATTTAGTGAATGCATTGGAAATCACAATATCAAGTTAGACGGGGATTCACACTGAAGTTAAGCTTAGTCAGTGACACCAGTGAAGCAGATTGTGTGCATCGTTTTCGGTTTGGCAACAAGTAATTGTTATAAACATACATTTCCCTTCAATCATCACCGATGATAACCGATAAGGTTGCACCCACACAAGATACTGAATGCGAATAACAGCAGTTGATTCACTCGGGGATCCGCGATGTGTAGGTTGCATGTGCAAAACAAACGATATTGGTGGTGCATCAAATGATTCGACATGAACAAGAAATGCGTTGCGAAAACCGTGATGCGTGTCGCTTTGGCTTCTGGCAAATGTACCAGTCATTAAATTGCGTTATAGGCAAAGGTTTTGCTAACAAATACTGCATAATTGACGTATTCTGACACGAGCTGATCTGTTCCTGATTTGCGCTGTTGCAGGTAGCATAGCGAATTTACGCAAATGCGACGAAAATTGCTGCTACTTATTTGTGATCTTCGAAAAATTAGAAGTGAGATAGTAGTTCACAATTATATTATACATTCGGCGTAGATTGTTAACATGAGGAAATCAACATTTAACCGATTCCAAAGTTAGGCGCTAAAAAGATGAAAGGAAGTGTGCATGGTAAGCTTATGTGCAATTATTAACGGATGTGGTACCAAATACAACATGGTAGATGAGTGATGATGCAGTCGTAGTCGTCCGCGGCGAAGAGCAATCCTAACGTTTTGGACTTCGATCCGCGTCCAGCTTGCTTGATGAGTAGATAACATGTGAAGTTGAACCCTTTACGTTGTGTTCACTGAAAGCCATCTGTCTGATTTTTGTGAGCGAGTCTCTCGTCAGATCTGGTTGTCTAGTCCCACGTTCCACCGGATTAAATCAATCGAGTTGGCGGTCGTTCGGCAGTAGTGTTGCGCAAACTGCATCCAGTTCAAAGCGTTGATTGATTGAATTCGTTTTTAGTACAAGTAGTTTGTGTAGTACAGTGCATCTAAAACTTCCTCACGAGTTTTCTACTTCCAGACGCCGGAAAATTTGTATTGTGCAACTTAATATGGCACACTTATTGATCTACCTACGCAGCAAAAAATGAGTGCTAAACATGTATTTTGATGGCCCTCTTGGGTTTGGTGATTTCTGTGCAGATATTAATTCTAGTTTGTCCGACGAAGATTTTTGTTACAAGCGGATCATTTTTACTGGTAGACGATATTGTATTGGTCGCTTTGTTTGACGTTTTATATTGGTCTGGAGATAAAATTTGTAGTGGTGTCACACAGATTTTTAGCTACAGATTCCCTGTGAGTACAGAATCGTGCTGTTACATCTGAGACGTTCTAGAAGTAGGGAACAATATTTCTGTTTTAAATATTAACGTGACTGTTGGCGTCGTTGCTGAAATATGCGTATCTTTAAGCACCTAATGAAAGGTTTTGGATAACCGTTTATTCTAAACGCTCTACATATGTTTTTTTGTCTTTTTATCGATTTTCTGTGTCGTAGTGAGTTTCCGCTATTTTGGACTAAGTTTGAATGCAGTTGGGCTTTTGATTAATATTACTTGGCGAATGAAAATCTTGATATACTTAGTTGAGTGCTCGAAGCATACCACCACTAATGCTGGTCGACTCCTTAACCATGCAGTTTGTCTGAAAATTTAAACAGTTATTCATGTTTCATGCAAATTCACTGCAAGCTTAATTTCAATCGGTCACGAAGTATCCAAAGATACTGTAGCGCCCGAAATGAGAACTTATCTTTCATGTACGATTTAATTATTGACCGATTGTACATTATTCCTTCTTAATTTAATTGTCATACTAACCGTCTCGACACTCTACCACCTTGTAAGTTCCCGCGCTCAAGTATTCGCTTTCGTCTAGCTTCATCCGTCCGCTTCTTATGGTAGCTTATCGAATACAGTCCGGTGTAACCGACTCCAATTGCCTTCTGATATCCGCGCTTAATTTCGCGCACTGTCTCGGACTAGTATTAACTAGTCCTACAAATAGGTGACCCTGATTCCCCCACACGAATTCAATATTTTTCCTCGTTTGTATTTATTAGAGAGTTAATTCCTTTTTCTCGATTATGTGCCTGTATTCTTTGTTTTTTGTGTACTTTTAGTACATTCATCATGTTTTCAATCATCCTTTATCTTTTCGACTCACATTTCGAAGGTGGCATTTGAGTCGTTCCACAGCGTAAACATACTTACTTTGGCTGTTCCAAATTTTATAAAGCAGCCAAGTGGTTAGGTTTACGATATTCGAAACCCAACTGTAAAATAAGGCATTACAAGGGACGGTCCTGGGTACACTCAGCTACTCCCCTCCCTCCTTCGTCTGTTGTTACGCTGATTGAGGCATTCCACTCTGCCCATCGAATGAGGCAAAGTAGAAAACGATGAAGCAAGCAACGTTAAAATAATTACGGCCCAGCACACGTGCGGGAATTGAAAAGCTCAATGGTCTCAAGTTTGGAGATGGCAGGCTGTCGGCGTTGCACCGCGAAATTCAGCGCATCGCCGGTCCCTTATTCTTGAGTGGAAAAGGGATAAAGGAGCTATGGTTTTCACCCCCTTCCAGAGCCATTTTCGGTAATGCTGTTCAGGTTTACAGATATACCTCTGAGAGAATTAGCTACCAAGGCAGACGCTGCGTCCCAACGGTTTTTGCAGCAAACCACCACTGGCTCCGGTAACGTATTCTTACCGACGAAAACCGAATCCCCTCTTTTCTTTCATGTGTCTAGTCTATCTGACTCTACAGAAGAGGAAATTGCGCTACTATGCAGCAGGATAGCAGCAATGTAAGCTTCAAAGTGGAGTGTGCGACGCTCAAATGCTGATCACCTTTTGGCTATCGTTAATTGCGGCTCGTATATGCCTGCACCGAGTACGTCTCGTTCGGCAGGATAGCGCAAGGTTTTCACTGCACGTTCACCGTCAGATAATACCAAACCCGTTAAAGGAGTTTGTTGGTATCACCGCCAATATGGTGGAAGAGCTAGACGTTGTCGGGCTCCCTGCGTTAGCAGCGACCATCCTGCTTTAGGAAAAGCGAATAGCCCGCATGCCAGCACGACCACTTTATCCGTCTGTAAGCAAGCAATTCGCCTGTTTTCCGTTAAGGATCAATGTTCTCCCATTACCTTCCTCATCGACTAGGTAGAAAAAGTCACCGTCATCCCACCGACCACTAACGACCAACATTGCTTCCAGAATAGATTCATTCGGTAGCTGCATTATGAACCTGGACCTCAATCTTCACGGAGTTTTTCAGTGGGTCTACATGGTTGCATCTCTACTCTTCGCAATTACCGGTATCGACTTCCCCGACATTTTGGGTTGCTTGTTGATGCTGTTCCCCACGGACTTTAAGACGACCGTAGAAAAATATGGGTCGAAAATGTTCTTACAGACGCCCCGATTATCAGTCCTGCTTTTCGAATCGTCGATGCACAATCAGGTTGTGCGTACCTACTGCCTGAGTACCCGCGACTAGTACAACCAGCTGCAGAACTTCCGCCAGTCACAACGGAGGTTTCTCAGCACATAGTCACACGAGGTCAGCCAGTTAGCGCACGACCAAGACGACTTGCTCCTGACAAACTACGCGTAGCATGGGCTGAATTCGACCACATGCTTCAGCTCGGTATCGTCAGACCGTCCAAAAGCCCAAGGGCGTCGCCTCTGCACATGGTCCCGAAGAAGGTCACGGGGGACTGGCGTCCTTGTGGCGACTATCGTACCTTGAAAACAGTTACCGCGCCCGATCGCTACCCGATCCCACACAGTGGACTTCACCGCCAGTCTGGCGGGTAAAGGTATCCCCAGCAAAAGCGACTTGGTACGCGCATACAACCATATTCCGGTAGCCGAAGTGGACATCGCTAAAACAGCCGTGAGGACTACATTTGGTTTGTTCGAGTATATGCGCATGCCATTTTGTCTAAGGAATGCCGCGCAAACCTTTCAGCGCTTCATTGACCAAGTTTATCGCGGCTTAGACTTGGCTTGCGCTTAACTCAGAGACAATTTATTCGCCAGCTCTTCATGCCAAGCACACATACGCCACGTAAGAATATCTTTTCATCGTTTATCTCAGCACGTGGTAACGATCAACGCAGAAAAGTGTTCGTTTGGCGTCGAGTCAGTCAATTTCCTCGGCCATCGGGTCTCCTCTGTAGGCGTCGTGCCACTGCAGGTTAAAATTCAGGCCATTATCAAGTGCCCTGAGCCCCGTTCTTTCAAACAGCTCATACGTTTTGATGGGTTTGTCAAGTTTTACCGACAGTTTATACCAAATTGCGCCTAGCTGATGCAACCGCTCACGGACCTTCTCCGAGGGAAACTCAAGAAATTCGAAATTCCTGCCGCAGCGCTCGCTGCTATTAAGTCGCTGATAGATGCTATTGCCAATATAGTTTCTATAGAGCATCAGGATCCGGCCGTCCCACGGTCCCTCAGTACTGACACCTTGGACGTGGCAGTCGGCGATGTTTTGCAGCATCGAGTAGCCGACACGTGGCAGCCCTTAGCGGATTTCTGCAAACGCCCACAACCTACCGAAACTCTCTACAGTGCGTTCAGTAGAGAACTACTAGCTGGGTATCTAGCGATACGTCACTTTCGACACGTCCTAGAAGGCCGCTCCTTTGTCGTCTTCACCGACCGCAAACCCCTGATTTACGTGCTCGGCTCGACTACCAACCGATACTCTCCTAGAGAGTCGCGCCATCTTGAGTATATCGCTCAGTATGCGACCGATATACGGTTTGTCTCAGGTGTGCACAACGCCTTCGCCAATGCACTTTCCGGCATAGAAGCTATCTCCGCTAACGCCGACACTACTGTCGACTTGGCAGCCATGACCACAAGACAACTCAACGACACTGAGATTGATCTACTACGCAGGTCTCCTTCACTGGACACACTATCCGTTCCGCTGACATCATCAGATGGCACCATACTTTGCGATTTATCTTTAGGCACGCCGCACCCTGTCGTCCCACCTGAGTTTCGGCAGACCGTGTTCGACACGTTGCAGGGCTTGTCACATCCAGGCGTTCGTGCATCGGGTAAACTCGTAACCGCACGATTCGTTCGGCGTAATGTTAACCGGGACATCTGTACTTGGACAGCTGCTTGCCTTCCGTGTCAACGCGCGAAGGTGCACAAGCACAAGAGTAGCCCATTAGGCAAGCTTCCGAAGCCAGACGCACGTTTTCATTACGTGCACGTTGACCTCTTAAGTCCTCTGCAGTTTTCGAAAGGCTCTGTTTACCTACTGTCCTGTGTCAATCGGTTCACTAGGTGGCCGGGAGCTATTCCCATACCTAAATGCTCGTTGGTAACTGTAGCGGAACCTTTTCTGGAGCGCTGGGTCGCTCAATACGGCTGTCGCGAAATCGTGACTACCGATCGAGAGTCACATTTCTCGTCAACATTTGCCATGTTGCTTAAGGATTTACGCTGTCGCCACGTTCAGACGACGGCGTATTATCCATCCGCTAACAGCATAGTTAAGCGTTTGCACTGCCAGTTGAAGGCAGCGCTACGTGCGCACGCAGATCCTTCATGGTCTGAAACGCTTTCCCTCGTTCTCCAAGGTTTAAGAAACACGGTTAAAACGGTTTTCTACGCGACACCAGCGTAGCCAGTCTACGGTTGCACGCTGCGGTTGCCCAAACAGCTGATAGCACCAGCTCCGTGTACTTCCACTTTCCAGTACGGAAGTTACACAGATCCATTTTCTCACCAGATGCCTGAGGTACATCCACCCGCTCCTCGATCGCAGAAGACACCAGTGTACGTGCCAGAGAAGCTGTCTACGTGTTCACACGTCCTTCTTTGCGCAGACTGTGTTCGACGGCCTTTTCACTCGCCGTACACGGGATCTTTTAACGTGCTACGTCGTGTGAGTAAGGCGTACACTATTGTCCGCAGTGGTCGACGCGAAATTGTCACTATCGACGGTGTAAAACCCAGCTTTATGCAAGATAGCACCTCGCCTACTTCGTCTGGTGATGTTTCGTGTGACATCATGACTTACCGCACCTGCTTACAGCATCCTAGCGCAGTTCAAACAGACCACGATCTCGATCTACATGCTTCAGCCGACCCGACATATCCCGAATCTAGTCCGCCGCCTCCTACGACCAATCTTCGTGATCGGGAGGTGAGTAAGATCGTACGTTTCTCCGACTAGGTACAGTGTAAATACATTTAGCTTTATAGATGTTGTATATAACTGACCCGTTTTTGGTCCATTAACGTTCTGAAAACAAACAAAAATACCAAAAACCTCTGAAAATCCTTTTAAAAATATTCAAAATCCCAAAGTTTAGACACGCCAATTACTCGTCCGTTCTTTTTAGCACTTTCTGCGCCTGATTTTCTACTTTATCATTCCTATATGCCCTAACTCTCCCTTTCGTTTGACTGGACCACACGAGGAATATATTCGAAGACCCTGGCGGGAAAGCTGGTTGCTTCTCCGCTGGGCGGAGGTCACTTCTCCGCGGGACCATGGTCGTTTCTTCGGAGGACGAAGGTCGTTTTGTCGCAGGTGGGGTGCGCCAGGAGGAGAAACTTCTCCCAAGCGCACCGTTTGGCAGCAGTTGAGGTAGAGGTCCTGTCTGCCTTTTTCTGGGCTAGCCAGTCTTTTGTAGTCAGACAAACCCGCTCCAACGGCTCGCCGAAATGCGCTCTGCCCTGCAATGAATAAATAACAAATCACAAGAGGCACAGCGGACTCCGACTTCCGGCGAACCCCCATTTACACGAACGCTTGCTCATTTTTACTCGGCACGGTATTGCCTTAAGAAGCCTGATTCAATAGTCATTTTTAAATTCGAAGCCTTTCTATATTCAGTCATATAGGGGGAGTTCGGTAACACTTAAAGAATAACTTATCTTGCATGTGCATTTTAATTATTGACCAATTGTTTATTCCTCCTTCTTGTTTTAATCGTCCTAACAACCGGAACGACACTCGACCACCTTGTAAGTTCCTGCGCTCACGTATTCTCTCTCGTCTCGCTTCATCTGTCCGCTTCTTTTTGTAGCCCATAGAATACAGTCCGCTGTAACCAACGCCAATTGCCTTCTGTTATCAGCGCTTAATTTCACGCACTCTCTTGGACTAGTATTAGCTAGTCCAACAATATACGATGGACCTGCTACAGAACCAACCGCGTCCAACGACAACTATTTTTCTGAAATTCGCTGGAGAATTCTGAACCATCGCATGATGACTCATTTTCACTTTGTTGGACAGGAGTATGGCAATTGGGAGAAAATTCAGTGGAATCACCAATCCCGGGCTCAATAAAAGAGCCGTAATGCGGTGATAGAAGAATATTGCTCTGCATCTGTGTGCCCAAAACTCTGTCTGCATACGATAACTAGACGATACGTTTGTCTTCCTACTCGGTGGAGAGAACAGGCCACGTAAGATTTGCTAAACATTGCATTCAAGCATACAAATTAACGATTAAATTAGAGGAGGGAACAAACTTAATATTTTGGGTGTATTGGTAACCAGAAATGCGTAATGATCGTTGCTGAGTTGCGCACACCAGAAGAAAAGCATAAGGAACTGATATCAAAGTACCATAACAGCCACCCGAGGAGGCACGAGAAAGGCTACATTAAAATAAAATTAAAAGAGCAGAAACATAATGAAACCTAACCGATTCGTGGAAAATAAAAGGAGATCACATATATAGGGAGTTTAGAAATACGGTTTATAATTTAATTTCAACAGAAGGATATCAAATTACAGAATGTTTAATCATCAACAGTAGCATTAACGTAAATAGGCAAGCAGCAAGTAATGCTTCCCAAACTGTGAACCAATCAGAACTCCCAGGAAGATTGCTACGCTCACAAGGAATCTCTGTAGCTAATAATCTTTGTGCCACCACAATGAATTTTATCGCCGGATACAAATAATCCGTCGAACAAGTCGACCAATGCAATATCATCTACAAGTAAAAATGGTACGTCTGTACCAAAAATCTTCGTCGGACAAACTGGAGTTAATCTCTGCACAGAAATCACCATCAAAATACATGTTTAGCACTCATTTTTTGCTGCGTAGGTAAATCAATAAGTGCGCCACATTAAGTTGTACAACACAAATTTTCCGGCGTCTGGAAGTAGAAAACTCGTGAGGAAGTTTTAGATGCACTGTACTACACAAACTACTTGTACTAAAAACGAATTCAATCAATCAACGCTTTGAACTGGATGCAGTTTGCGCAACACTACTGCCGAACGACCGCCAACTCGATTGATTTAATCCGGTGGAACGTGGGACTAGACAACCAGATCTGACGAGAGACTCGCTCACAAAAATCAGACAGATGGCTTTCAGTGAACACAACGTAAAGGGTTCAACTTCACATGTTATCTACTCATCAAGCAAGCTGGACGCGGATCGAAGTCCAAAACGTTAGGATTGCTCTTCGCCACGGACGACTACGACCGCATCATTACACACGCACCACGCTTATCGCACTTTCACGGACGCTGCTCTACGCTCCTGCATTACCAGCAACTATGCACTGATGTTATCACCTCGCTTGGTGACCAACCTTTTATAACAAGTTCGCTATGCACAGCGAATCATGTTTAATGATGATGTTTATTAAACAGTTTGTGTAAACTTTCCGTGATGCCGCTTAAGAATCCGTACTTTTAGTCGAATGGAGGAGCGACGGTGTCCTCGGACGAGCAAATATTCTCTCATTGACAGAACGTTTATTCTGTAAGTCCTCCGCACATGTTACCAGGAAACAAACTTATTATTGAAATTTATGCTTGGTGAATGCATAATAAGCTACGCAGATGTTTTAAGCTTTTACAAATCTCAATATGGAAGTGGTTGTTGGTATGGTGCATTATGTGGATTCTCTTGTACTATTCGGTAAGATTGACTGTTTATATCATTTTGGCCAGACTTTACATTGATGCGATGTTTTGATTGCCTCAGATATCCGTTAAGATACTTTGGATGGTGCCTTTGTGCACCTTTAAATCCACTCCTACCAGCTTGGTCAACGGTTAGAGGACAGATGTACTAAACCTACTGGTCCTACTTGTTAGTGGTTGAAATGAAAGTGGCTCCTTATGCCTTCAAACGGAGGCCTTTTGATCACCCACCAAACTCGGTGCCTTGCGGTCAGGTTTAGAACAAACTTTTTGGTTATAAATTATATCCATTCTCCTATCTTGGCCTGGACCACCTTACAGTATCCTGTTAACAAAATATAAAGAAATTCTTTCCAAATTTATCCTTGCTTCTCTAACCGTCTCACTGCACAAAGTACTGCGTTGTATATGCTGCATCGAGCAGGGTGGTTTAGGTTTGGATGCTACTAATTAGGCATTCCTGTCACCTTGTACTCCCTCTCGCCCATATCGTTCCGCTCCACGCCAATTTTAACACCACTACTTTTCAATCACAAATCCTTGGCTTTCCTCCAAAATGCGTAGCTACCATTCTATCTTTAGTTTCAACTCACACGCAAGCGCCGGTCGAGACGACTGCCTTGTCACCAAGTCCATGTCTAACTAAGCGGTCCATCCCAATTCAAATTCTTCCATTTGGAGCGTTCGATCCTCCTTTAGAGTGGCATATCTCAATGTACACACGTTGCTAAAGATCGGACAACCGGCACTTGCCTAAACATTAGAGAGACTCTCCTTAGCTATCTGCTGCTTATCGCAGACCCGCGTGCATTACTGCAGCTCTGTGCTCACTCTGCAGTCCCATTCCGCTGACATAAGCAGCATTTTCTCATTGCGTCTATCCCTTGACCATGCAGCATTGAGCACCAACCAAACTGGTGTCGGCATTGCCCTAAGTATACTAGCTGAAGCTGCTCTGGTTTATTGGATCTTAATAAGTAGTCGAATATATGCGGTTCGATTGGCTGGCTCGGTCAAAACTTTAAAGTGACGCTTGACTAATGGGTGCCTATTCTTCATCGTTGCCTACGCGCCCCAAACCACTAGCGACGATTCGGTGAAAGGCGAATACCACAGCCATTAGATAGAGCTGCTTTAACAGAGAAGTAACACGGACACTGTTGTGCTGGCGAGGATTCTGAACGCTCAAAAGGGAAACGTGCACAATGATGCATGGCACCTGGAAGGCCAGCATGGTGGAGGCTCCCGTATGGTGACAGTGAGCGGTTACATTATTTGTGCGAGATAACAGCTTAATTCTTGCAGACATTAACTTGCGACACAACACCGGCCGGAAGCTGACTTGGTGCCAAACAGCCTTGAACCAGTCATGAACGCAAATCGATCACATATAGATCCGTTATGACTGGGAATGCGGCATCCAAAAGTGTCGCTCGATTTCGACAACATGTATGGACAACGACCAGGCACTTGTATCTGCAGACATAAGGATGCATTTCGGCGGATGCCCACGAAGAGACTGTAAGCACATTGACACCAGTCAATTAACGTAGCCAACTGCTCTGAATGCTTACCTAACTTCGTTTGAATGCGAGTTGAGTAAGCGATTACTGGTAACCATTGAAGTTCACCATTGATGTTCACCAGCCTTATTAGCTGTAGGTAAATATTTATGTTCTCAGTGTAATAGCCAACATTGACGTTGGGTCTCTTCGCTTTCTCAGAAAGTTATCGATGGTAGCCGGCATAGTCCGTCTGGAAGCGAGCATAATGAAACTTGCGAAGTTCCCCAGGCAAATCTCCGTGGTAGTCTAAAGAAAGGCCACGTATCCTGGCGGTCTCTTCCTGCGTTAACGATGCTATTGCTCGCTCTCCTTGCTAGTCATATAAAGATGTTTCGTCTGATACGGGAATCGGGCTGCAGGCGACCAGGTGTTAATGAAAAGTATAATGAGTTGATTTAATATACTATCCACAATTTTAAAGTATCATGTTCCCTGTATCAGTTTGAAAAAGGAATAAGGTAAAGAGCACTGCAAGGTGACACCATTTCGGGTTATATGGTCATTTGCAAACTGACAACATACACAAGTCAATGAAGAGAAGAAAACAACCGTTTTGAAATGCTAGAAATAATGAACACAAACACAGAACAATAGCTGGTAAACTTGAAGCAAAAGTCACGCACCCCCGACAACTCGTCAAAACGTTTGAAGCGTTGAGCCGCATTTTGAAAAGCGTTGATCAGCCGGAATTTTTGGCTTCCTCACCGGCCAGTGATTGCTCTGCTCCCTGGGCTCTCCATTTTTATCCGCCTTCTCGCTCAAAAGTCGAACGCGAGATCGAACTGCTAAAGATTAACAAAGCAGCGGGACCACCTGATTTACATCCAGACCCTTTAACTTCGAAGGAGCTGCTCTTATTGATTATTTGCACGAATTACAAGTGGAACTGTGGGGCAGGAGATTACCCAACGGACTGATGTTGCTCTGTTATAATTCCAACCATCAAAGGAGGCTAGCGTTCGGAATGCGGCAACAAAATGGAATCTGTCTGCTTTCCATCGCCGCTAACTTACTTGCTTCCGTAATCACTCACAGACTAGCGGACGCTCGTTAAAGCCAGATTCGTAAGGAGCAAGCTGGATTTTAACGGGGTCATGACTGCATCGACCACATCTTCACGTGGTGGCAGTTGTTGGATCATTGTCACACAAATCGTTGGCCCACCGTAGTCGTGTTTCTCGACATCAAATGTGACTTCGTTTTGATTGAATAAAATGTCCTGTTCGACTTTCTACTCAGGAATAATGTGCGCGAGAATTAGTATATATTATCCGTGAATTATACTCGCATGGCACGGAGAGAATCAGGGCTTATTGCAGGCCGTTGCCGCTCTTCAGTATCAACAGCGGTACGAGCCAAGGTTGCCCGCTCCCATATTTCCTATACAACGTTACTAATAATGAACTCGTGGAGCTTGCATTCGCGGGATACGACATAGGAAGTGTGGAGAAACTCCCAGGGGAAAGACTTCTTGATCCGGAGTAGACGCACGATAGTTTACTCATCTGTGACAGCTCCAGACGTGCAAAGTTCTACGGGACAGCTTATCACATGCAGTCAGCTGTAGCGAAGTAGAACGCTTACAACTTTTGTGACCATTTTTCAAATCTCTTATACTTAAATTTGACGACGACGGTCACACTCATCGTGTATCTGGTGCTCGTGAGTTACATGCTTAAGGTATTCACCGTGTTAATATTGCCATCATTAATTTTGTTGTAGGCAATCTGTTCGACTGGATACCGGTGAACAACAGCATGTGCGCAATTCCACTTCGAACTAAAACTAGCATTAGTACGCAGCGTCTAAAGCCAAGATGCCTTTTCATCGCCTTAGTTTATACCTACACGGAATGCAGTTCAAATTATCAAACGTGATTATCGATATCACTCAACACTTCGCTTGACCAGAAGCACTGACATGTGACTTATGCTGATTACATGAATGCACTATTTGTCTGCTTTTATACTCTGAACAACAATGGACAGCCACTTTGGAGTCGATGCACGCTAAACAGAACATGACAATCGAAACCTGCAACGGTGCGCCGATCACAACCTTTACCTTAACCACATGGCATTCCGGTATTAACGTTCACACTGTTTCACCTGGCGCCCATTAGATATCTCAATTGCGGTCGTCAGACGAGTGGAATCTTTGCACTGTACCTTAAATACAGATGACTTGAGTGTGTTTAACGCAGTTGGACTATAATCGTCCATGATACCAATTGAGCCAGTTAAGCATCCTTTATTTTCTCTACACTATCTAATTTTATCCGATTGGTTCATGGCTTTTCTAAAATCTCGCATTCCTTATGCAACCGACATTGTGGCGTTATCTTTTTTATTTATATTGAATGATAGGTGTATCGTGACATAACTCTTTACGGGAAACAAATATAAATAAAAAGCAGTTTAGTTGTGCAATTAACTGATTCTCAGTACGAATAAGCATTGTGCCGGTAGTTGTGCTTGCAATGATTTGGGTGAGTTATGGTAGAGTTCTTAGAAAGATTTGTTTGCATAAGCTGACGTATTTTTTCCTTTCTCAACGTCAAGTCACACAAATGGTATTTTCTGCAATTTGCTCATATGCAGGATAACTCCCAGGCTAGCTTCAATGAATAAGATGAATTTCTGGGCTTTCTACAAAAGGAAACTCTGCGCTTGCACGACACGTGTAGAAAACCTAGTTACTTTGACTTGACTTGTGTTAACTGTCTCTGTTTGAAATTGTGTATTAATTAAAGGACTGTTCTGCATTTTATATAGTTTTGTGCTGCATATTAAATCTGAAATTATTCTTTCAGTTGGGATAGTTTGGGCTTCTTCACCATGATTATTTTTTCCAACTATAGCAGCGGCAATATTTTAGTTAGTAAACCATGAGGTTTACCTAAAATGCGCGAAAAATTCCAACCTAAGGCCTTGTCGGTTGCGTGTACCAATAGTCAAATGACTAGCATACTGTGCAGGTTCGTTACTCCTTGGATGCAAGCTTCGAATTATTCATGCAATTCTGCGGTAATGCAGTTAATGGCTTAATCAAAATATTCAGCAGAATGTGTGTTACATTACGCAGAAAATGTCCAGAATCCCACCTCTTTTGTTGCGACATTCCATGGCATTCTCAGATGTTTCACATACATGAAACATTATTTAAATGTTCAAGCTAGTATTTAGCTGGGAGCTAGCTAGTTTATATTTTATGAACGCCATTTGTTTAGTTTTCAGCAGTTAGAGATAGAACAATGAAATGTGTGCACGCTTTTATGTTAATTTCCGTCCCTTTGGATGCTGGGATTTTGAGTGTCATTTCAGAATTAATAAATTATCCTTGTTTATTTGATGACTTAACATATGTGAATATTTCACAACCCTTTCAATAAAAGGTAGGATATAAACTAGAACTAGCTGTAATATATCCAGGCAAGTATAAATGATTTGAAAAATGACTGAGTGATTTTAGTGCGAAGTTTGGGTACAAATAGCAAGTATTTTCACAAAAAATTAAACAAAGCGCTTATTATCTTAGAATATGAACTTTCTTCACAAAATCTATTAGACCAGTGCAGGGATATAACATATATAGGTATGTATTGGCCCAATTAATGCGCGACAAAGTAAACTTTGTTACCACTTATTTAATCTACCTGTAATCGCTAGATATTCATGGTTTATAAGTGAGATTTAGCAAGGAGTATGCCTTAACAAGTTGTCTAGTTTCATCCTTGACCAAATGATTTTGTAAGTGTAATTGTAGGACTGTATCATTTGTTGAACTCTTATAATATTTTAATGTGAATCACTATGGTCAGTAAAAGCACTAGACAGCCCATTGCTGCGGTTAACTGTAGAATGAATAACTGTAACTGGTAAAGATGACAACAAGGAAGTCTCATCAGAAGACGACTCATCACCTTAGTTAAGTAAGCTAATATTTCGTTGCAGAAAATTATCTGATCAAATGCCATACAAGCGGTGTAGAGAAAAAGGGTAATTGGTAATAATAGGATTTCTAGAAACCAGAGTGCAAATTACATGTATGGATATTGGTATTGTTTATAAGTAATAATACCAATCATATATATAATTTATTTAATCTACTTTACATCTGATGTCCAAAGGAAACAAGCGCAGATTACAATAAAAGTTCGTTAAGAAACATGGTTACTGTAAATATCCTAATAAATGTTTTCGGTGCTATTCATTTGATATTAGGGTGAATAAAGTTATCTAGCATCAATTCACCATGGATTAGAAAAACGCCTCAGATATCTTGAAACGGTTAAATTATATTATCTTACAGGTAATATGAGTGAATTCCGCTCTTATAACGCCCTGAAATAGCTTACATTGCCGATGTAATTATTATGTGAGCAACTTCGTATAATGAGCACTCGGATTTGAAATCAGGTTAATAAGCGGTGGGCTTACGTGGACTTCCAGTATTGCGCAGGAACACACGCAACCGTCTGATTCACTAAAGCAGTCACAAGAAGAACGTAGGATTATGGCAATGTGCATTACTGCAATCAACCAGCCACACTACATTGTCAATTTGAAGTGATATATTAAGATTATTACCCTTATCGCGTCTAAAGTATCTTTACAAATTTTCTGCATATCGCGTTCCCCCTATTTGATTGCTGGAAGCTAGCGTTTAATTAATGAATACGTTTGCAAACAAACTAAAATCTTTCGAAATATCTTGCCCTGATGCAATAAAATCGAGCCAAGGAAAATAGGCATAATTTATTACTACGTTATTTAGAAATGGATTAGCGGATGAGTAGAGTTTACACTTTACATGCTTCCGACCGATTTGTTGCACATTTAAGCCGCGTATGTCTTCTTGGTCTGTCTGGGAGATGACGACGATGAATCATCCATAGTTGCCAGGTTGCGTATACTGGCTAACTCTACTGGAAATTTCAAGATGAATGCTGTGGAATGACGGCAAATTTAGTTGAAAACCAATAAATGTGGTATGTTCGGTGATCTTTGATTGAACATAAAGCGATTTGATTGTGTTAGGCGGAACAGCACCGCAGTGTACATTTACCCGTTTGACTGAATTTACGATGCATGCGGCTGGCTATGAAGTCAAATGAAGATCTGAATTGTGAGAATATTCAGCTTCGCCGATGTGAGATATAATGCTTAGCAAACTCAGTGTATGGGTTTGATAATTTGCGTGAGAAATTGCCAGATGCCAAGTTACACGACAAAACTATTTTTTCACATTGAACAGATTGTTGCTGCCTCGCTGACGCATTGCTGCTTGTCAACTATGAAACCTCGCCAATCCTGTGTGTGCAGACATTCTGAAGAATATCATGGAACTTATATTTTACCGACTTATGATAATGCCGACGAAGGGTTAAGTATTACCAGGCAACGCACCTGTAGGCGCGAATGCATTCTTGTCACAGTGGTATAAGTTAATTTACGTTGCTATTTATTTATGGAATATAAATACTGCATAAAATTCACTTGCTAAGTTAGAGCTACCACACTTATTACGTAAAACTGGCACAAACCAAAATTTGCATTTCGTGAACTTCAAACACATTAGGTGCATTTTAATAGCCTATAGATAGTAGAACATCATCATTTTAACCCGAGTATTGTTTTCGATGGATGAATGCGAGGCTTAAGATAATTGCACATATTTCCTATGGATTCATTATCCGTCACCACAAACGGATGTGATAATATAATCAAGATTATTCGTACAAGTATCCGGATGAAATATAATAGGCATGTGAGTAATAAAATGCTTACAGTGTTCAATACCCATTACGCTAATAAAGCACGTAGCTATGCCTAGAATCCGAAGCCGAAATCAGAAGTAACCCACGTTGTCGAAAAAGTACCCGAACACTATGCTTAGAAACCTTCATGTTCCCCTTATTAACAACCATACACTTTCGTTGTGCTTACCCATAGAAAGCAAGTGCTAAGCAATCAAACCAAGGGTTGGATATCCATCTACGGTACCATGATTACACCTTATCCAAATTCATTTATATGTAATAATTGCCTGCATTCCAAATTCAAAAAATGTATCACTTAGATACCGCTGAGGCAAGCCAATTACGATGTATCCCAACGCCTTTTATAAAATTATAACAGGAACAATTGCATACAAGTTAAACTAGTCGCAAAGATTGCCAGGCGTTAGTTGAAATTCATTATAAATGTAGACAATGCTGTAAACTTCTTTAAATTCCCGACCAGTAAATACAACTCACTTGCTCTAACCCACACTAATAATAATATGAATTGGACAACAGAGACCTCTGATTTTAGTCTAATATAAATCTGTTCTCGTTAATACCCTCCCATATTCCAGACAAGACCAAATGGAAAATGGAACAAAGATTTATTACGGGTGAAAAGCATTGCTTGAAAAGTCCCGTAGGATGGAAATTATTGAGAAAATCTATTTCATTATAAAGTGAAAAGTGTTGTGCTGGACTCAGCAGACTTACGTGGAATAGCGGAGATGCTCGCGTATTAAACGTATATATCCATAAATCCGTTGGTTAGGCGCTTGTTAACACACCCTTTGAATGCGTTTTGTACCCCCTGGCTAACATTCGTAAAATGAAATTTAAGTGAGAGATTGCATCGTCAACACGTTATTTAAATAATGCCGAATTTGGAGTAGAGACGACATAATTAGCGCGGGCGTTCCAAGGATGGCACAAACGGAGGGAAAACAAATTTCTACGTCATTCAAGCCGGCTATACTGAATTGTCAGTTTCATAGGGTGGCATCATAGTTTCGTGTTGTGGTTCAATTCCAGCAGCGGACGGCAGATGTGGTTTGAATTATTAAGCATTTTGTAAACCATTATAAGGTCGCACGCGAAAGCTGATATCGACTGCTGTAGATTCTTAGAGATTTCAATCTAAGCTGATAGGGCAGATGAAAGAGGCCCCTGAAGTCCTTCTTTGCTCTTCGTTAAGGGGTCTCGTAATCAAAATAATCCTGCTTCGGCCACGGCTGACATGCCTGAATACCATGTTCTAAGTGCGGTCGCACGTAGGTATTAAGCATTTGGTGAAAGTTTGAGGGTACAACCCGACCGAAGGCTCTGTAAGGATGGCTTAAGTGTTGATTGCCAGTTCTCGTCGCCTCCTCTGTTTTTTGAACACCCGAGATCTTCCTGTACCAATACACCCAGGTCACGCTCTTGAGAGACCTTCTCCAAGATGTGGTCTCAGGCTTGTAAGCACTCACCAGCTGGTGACGCAAATGTATCACTTTGCCTTTAGCTATGTTCAACTGAAGCAGGTCACTCTTTGACACTTCCTTGGTCATGTTTGAGATGATTGTGGTCAGGCTGCTTAAAATCGCGCGCCACAACTTGACGTCATAGGCGAAAAGCGAGTAATTTTAGTTGACATCTGATGAAAGGTCGTTGATAAACACCAGGAATAAGCGTGGTCCCCGCAATGAGCCTTATGGAACACCGCGTTACACCTCAATTGGCTTAGAGAGTGATTCCCTAACACGTAATTAAACCTTTCGTTGGTGAAGGAAACTGCAAATCTAACCAAGTAAAGGACCTCCTATTCCGTAGTTCAGTAGTTGTGGAAGTAGGATGCGGTGATCAAGGCGGTCGAATATCTTGGAGAAGTCCAGGTAGATGACATCAAATCCGACCCCATCATCAGCCACTTCCATCCGATCACCTCGTGCAATCTCTAGGTTAATGGTGCATGACCGGTGTTGACGGAAGCCATGCTGTTCCGGTACCAAGATGTTACAGAATTCCAGGTAGTCCATTAAAGCTTCAGCGACGACTGCTTCCATCACCCTCGCGAGCGCAGGGCGGAGAGTCACTAGACGATAGTTTGCAGGATCCGAACGGCTACCGCCTTTGAAAATAGCGGTGATAATGCTACACTTCCACATAGTGAGGACTTGCTTTTCATCAAAGCACCTTTAGAAGCATTATGACAGTGATTCCCCTAGCTTATTGACTGCAGTCTTCAGTGCCTTCGGACGGATGTTGTCTGCTCCAGGAGAACTATGCTCACGCAGTGAGAGCAGCTTCCTTAGCACAAATGATGGGTTGAAAATTATATTTGTAAGCAGTGGTGTCGGTTTTGTGCATGATATTTTGGTACAAGTATAGGTTGCGAGTTCGAAACCTGGGGCGTATTGTAACCGCCGGTCATTAGCCGCTTCTTCGGCGCTTGTCGTTAAAAGATAAGGGATTCCACGTCTCACTTTTCGAAGATTATTGTCATGCCCATATAGCAGTATGTTGTTTGCCATGAATGTTCTAGCTAGACACAGTAGATAAATTAATTTGACCTCTCGGACAAGTGCAGTGCAACGGTTGCGATGGGTCAGGAAATTGCCCTAAGTCTCTGAGTCGGGGTTACTATTGTAGGCAAGCTACGCTGTATCCCTTACCGCTAGGCAGTTTCGAGTACTGCTCCTTAGAATGAAAGGCAATTTTGCGGTCGAAAAGGCTTGGTCGCTGATGCATTGTTGACGATGTCGCTGAATCTATTAACGAAATCTTTCCAAACGTTGTCAAATGGACTTGTGTTTGGGAATTCCCATGCAGCGGCCTCGGGGAGTTATTTTACTACGTGGTAGCGTGTGATAGTCTAAGTTAGTTCCGAGTGTTCAGATAGATACTACGCATAACACACATAATTAAACTTTATTACTACACGGTCACTGAGACCTAATGGACTATCCATCATTAACTCGCCAATTGTGAGCTCATCATTTGTGACCACATGGTCCAAAATAGACGGTTTGTTTTCTGGCCTCAATCTAGTAGGCGTGGTGACATGATTTGTAAAGGGAATATTAGCCATCAGGTCATGAACTTCTGCATTTAACTTCTCACTAAGCAATGCCAAGACCTCCAGAGTGTGTAGATTGAAGTCCCCGGGAATGAGAATGTGGCTGTACCTAGTGCGTGTTACTCTGTTCAGGCCACAGATCAAGCGGGAATCCAATTCCGGAGTGGACGTTGCGGGGGGCGGTTCACGACAGCTACGAGACATGTGTCGTTGTGTCTTAGTCGGAGACGACACAAGAGTGAGTCGGTAACGTGTGTTTCCAGATCATCAACTATTATACCTTGTAGATCGCTGCGGTAGTAGAATAGGACCCAACCTCCACTGCCGGGGCTGTCGTTCCGGATGAGTGACATTCCGGCCATATCAACCTCAGCACCAGTCACCTCTTGGTGTAACCACGTTTCAGTAATAGTAATTAGGTCGCCAGCAGTTACATCCTGACGTTGTCGAAGTTCGGTAATTTTGCTGAGGAGTCCATGGACTTTCGTGTACAAACATGAAGTTTCTCAGATTTAAGCAACGTTTCTGAGGTTGCACAACTCCTAGGTTAAGTTTCGCCGACCGGTGAGTGTCCGGCGACTAATCGTTTCTTTGATGTTTACTTGGTGAAGGGTATAATGTTTTATTCATGGTCCGTGTAGTTAGTCCCGTGTCTTATCTTCGACGTACAGTGTAAGGTATCTGGTCAATATCGTCTGCAACAAGTTGTTTGGGCTCATTAGACAGACTACTGGTGGATTGTTCTACCATAGATCCCATCGCGTTTGGTACTTTGAGTGACATATCATCTCTAGAAGGCATATCGCTGATTGCCTTCAGCCGAATTTCAGTTGCTAGTCTGCAACGGAACATGTAACAACATTTTAGCACCCGTAGTACCATTTTTTTGACTATAGGACCACCTTCAACTCTATCGGTCCACTTCCTGTGTAGTTTGTTTAGGTAGGCAGTCGTGACACAAATTTCCTAACACATAATCCAAGCAGTGTTTCACGAATATAACACCGTCGTTCTTTAGCATGGTTGGTTATATCATGCTCATCACGTGCTGCAGTTTTAGGAACCCCGTAACGAAGTATGGTTCTGGTTGAAGTTTCCTTCCGGTAGTCCTCTAAGTTGCGGTTAACTTGATAACGCTCGCCCCATGGGATGTCTTGAAATATACGGATGGGGCACCGTTCATTTCTGAGACTAGCTGTCGACAGTAGTAGTAATTCTACGTCAGTGATGGAGTTCATCACAACGCGCAGAAGTCTTGACTCACCAAAATGTTTAGAGTTGTGGTGTCGTTTAATACGCACTACGTGTACAGGTTTCCGTACAACTCCGAGTAGGTTACTAATAATGTCCCACTGGTTGAGGTCATCCAACTGCCAGCCTCTTATCGATGTCGACTTTGATAATGGGGTAATGAAGTATAGTACGCTCAGTACAGGTAGTTGTTTCCTTACACCTTTCGACATGTCGCGGTTAGTGATGGAAGTACTCAGATTTGTACCGCAGGAAACCAGTGATGTTTTCACTAGGAAAACTCCATTACGCTCCTCAGTTTCCGATCCAGTTTCGTGTGATGTTAATTTTAAATGACGGCTCTTCTTGGAGGCAATGGTAACACAAACTTTCGCTCGTACCGGCTTGTTGTTTTATTGCCCACTCCGTCGGGAGTTTGCAAGTAGCCTTACGTGTTGTTATTCCAATCGAACTGGGAACGGCTTCAGTCATATGTAAGCTGTGTACCGATTACTCTCCACACTTTAAAGGCATCCGCGAACAACGCACAAGATGATAGGAGTAGCTGACGCGTTTCGCTCTATTGGGTATGCCGCTGCCAGTTACAAATCAGCTGGTGGTCCATTCTGTTTGGAAAACCACTAGGTTATAGCTTAATGTTAATTTCGCACCTTGCATAAGAGAGAATTGACCCCGAAATAATTGCGTTCGCAGCATGTATGCTTCGTTGGATGCGCATGCTGTTGGTGCACAGCAGGCTAAAACTGCAGTCTACATCTATCCCAAGCATGTGGAAGGTTATATTTTTAGGAACTGGTTGCGATGAATCCACAATTCATTCTCCTTACATTTCCTACTCATGATTAAAATGTATTCGCCCTAACAGTTTCTAAATGCATTGTAGTGCAAAGCAAAGGTCCTTGGACGTCGTGGTTTTCGGGACCAACCTTACTCTCGGCAGTGTTATAACAGGCATGGTGTGGATTATAATATGCGTTTTATCGAAGATTATTCATAAATGGTCACAGTCCAAAGCGGTCTTTCTTGACCCACTGGCATTAGGTACTCCCTGGCGGTGCAATGTGCTGGTGGTTTTGGATTTGAATCATGATTAAACCGATAAAATCGCACTAAATTACATACACTACAAGTTAATATGCTCTCTAGTGTTTACCCAGCCATGTGGACGACGCACTGAGTTGAAATTAGCTGCGACGTACCCTAAATAACGGTGTCAAATTTCTGCAAACCATGAAAACATCAGTTTGCTAGGTCACGAGCAATGATATGCCGTATCTTGTCAACCATTTGTAGGTCAGTTTTTTGAATTTAGTCGTGATATTTCCACGACGTCATTAACGACTTCTATCGAATATGATTGATTTCCGATTTAATCTTCAGGCTAACACTACCAAACAATGAAGAATAGAGCAAACTCAATATGTTTAGCCACAGTGCTTCATCAAAGAAAATTGTCAAATCTAGAAGACTACATATTTTGGCCCGATGGAGTAGCGTTACCGGCATTGTTAGCCATACTGACCTGTAGCCAAGATTAGTTGAAAGAAGGGTAAATGTTTTTGGTTAGACAGATTCCTGTTCTGGAGTTTCCCAATTGATTACATTTATAGTTCCTATGAATTAATCTCTAAAGATCTGATTTGCCTTCGTGAGCCAATGGTACATAATCTTTACTTCATTTGTAGTGTAGCTAGTAACTTTTGACGTAACATGCGTGCATTGTACTTGCAATGCAGCTAGCCAAATTCTACCAATGCTAGTAGATACAATAACACTTGCATGGTTAGTATAACTTGTTGGTATGTAGTGAAGAAAGGTACTTGTTCCCATCTATATTCATTTACGGGTGCTTATTAAATGTTACTTCTGAGTAACTTGTTGCGAAAAACGTAGTGCGACTGGATGGAAAGGTTGAGTAGGCGCCAGTGGACCACGCTGCACGTAAATGCATACTTTGCACAATGTAGCAAGGCATGTAGAAGGAAAATGACAATGCTACAGCTTATTTGTGATCAAAAGGTTAGCTTCAAAATAGGTACTTGCCGCTGAACATCGGTTAGAATGTCGACGCTTTTTCACAGAACACGATCAAGTCATTCTATTCATGAAAGTTATTACATCTATCGTCATTTGCTGAGTTGTCCTAACTAAATTCAAATTGCACTGCGTGCAATTTGCATCTGAAATATACGGGATGCATTTTAATGCGCTATGGATTATTTGTACTTGGCTAACGTAAAGAAATCAGATTATTAGGAATCAATGCAATTTCACTACGGATGAAATCAACCAGTGAATACTATGTTGTCGACAAACCTGCCCTCGTGACATTCCTACTTACGACCCTGTAATGTCATGATGACAATAATTAGGAGCTCTAATTTACAGTCTCATGCGTGTGCTCATAGCAAATGTCGCTCAAAAGGAACACTCCAAGGTTTTTGCCCGAGGTAACTTGCCCATGAATTGTTAGCGTAGTATTAACCTTGTGGGGAAGCTACGGCATACACCGGCTACAAGTACGTTCTTACTGTGACTATGGAACGCATTTAAGGGTTCTCTTCCGATATCGTCCTTGCATAAATTTATCGAACTATCCATGTAATTCAGTTATGGATCTCGTTCGTAAAATGTATTGGCATTGCCAGTAGCCTAATTATGCGGCTTCGCTTTAGTTATTATTCGGCGTAAACTAGTTACAGGAAAGAAATGTAGAAACAGCCGTTAAAACGTATTTAGAGTAGGAAAAATAACGGATAGCGAAGTAACGATTACATATACTAAGCAATCAACCGAGAGCATAAATTTACGCTTCATAGAGATTTGAAAATAGTACGGAACGATTTGAATAAGATCTTATAGTGACTATTAAAGTTATTCCCTGCGGTTAAATTGGAAGAGAGTTGGTATAAAGTTCGATAAAAATGTCATCCACAAACCAAAGTGTTCGTGGACTAGCGTAGCGCAAAATATTGTGTATGATAATCCCAGATTTATCCGGGTATATTTGAGTAATAAGTGTTTGCCTCTCGAGAAAGCCCGCAGCTTACGTCCGCATCGATATTAAAGGGGAATGAGTTTAGGTGCTTTCTTTCCGAACCCAATTCCTTGCTTCTGCCAATTATTGCAAATAGCCTGAATATCAGCGGAAAATCTACGACGGTGCAAAAAGCACTAATCACCGAATTTTTAAGAGCAGCATGCAATGATCGCAAAGACCGCTCCAAACAGAATATTTGCTTACCTGAATCAAGCTCCTAAATTAGGCAGTTGATGTGCCAGTGCAAGTTGGCTCTGCAGGAGAGCCACTTAACTCCAGCACCGAACGCGCGTCCTTGTTGAAAGCCCAGTTGCCAACTGTATTTATAAATGACCAGTTGCCTGTAGCGAGTTCGACGTCTACCACTTTTACCAAACCCGAAACTCCAGATTGTGGCTTAGTCTAATTATGTTAACTGCTTACAAAGCCTAAAGGCACTAACGCCACCAGGTGAGACTTCAAAGACTGGGGTATTCAGTGCAAGCTCGCTCAGAATAAGAGACGATCTGATAAGGAAAACTTGATTCTGTGAGACTCACATCACCTCGCGCGCCCATTAATGTTTCTCAGCAGCAACTCAAATCTGAGTGGCCACTCACTTATACTCGCTGCACATCATTGCCGCCTGCGGTGCTGCAGAAATTTTTTCCATTTGTATTTGTCACAGGTGGAATGTCCTTCTAGCATTGGCCGTCTCTCCACAGCGACACTGAGTGTATTTAAAAGACGGCTGGATGATGCACTCATCTACATACATGTTGTCACTTAGTGCTTTATCTTTCTCCTGCACCAGGAGTATACCGCGGAATTATTTGATGATAACTGCGTTTGCTGTGAATCTAATGAGATTGCAGGAATAAGGCAGTGCCAACGATGTCTTAAATTTTATATGTAAAGTTCGAACTGCTTTACTATCATTATTATCATTGTTTATGTTTCGATATCCCCACAAACTATTCAAATGGACTTGTAAAGCAACGCTTCTTAACCCGCATAAATTCCTTGTTCATTTATTGTTTATTATCCGCCATTGCTACTTGCGTCCATTTTGGCCATCAACGCCCCGCCTTGACTGAGCTTTGCAAAAGGTTGCTTCCCGAAGTTTTGTTGCCGATTGACTGGAAATTCTGGGTGGTATAGCCTTTCCGGAAGGGGCCGACACTAACCAAGTAGAAAATTACAGGCCAATTTGTCTGACGGATATCTTAACAAATGTTGCACAGTATGATGCCAGGATGTTCACGCATTACAAACGCTTGACTGCTTGCAGGCAGTAAGCAAGGGGGGGTCTGTCGACGTGATATTCATAGATTTCAGAAAGGCGCTCGGTAAAGTTAGACATGAGGTCTTCCTTCCCAAACTCAAGAATTGCAGTATATGTAGCTCACTGCACCAGGGGATACGCAAGCTTCTTGTTGGACGAAAATGGAGAGTACAGGTCGACAACCATCTTACTGTCTGTTATCCATATAAAAGTGGCGCACCACAATGTACTTTGCTTGCGCCCACTCGGCAGTTGTTTCACACTAATACTCAACCTCAACTTCTCTGGTCACCGTTTATCATTTTCGCTGACATCATGAATATTTGAAAAAAAACTAACATTCCCGACGACTGTGACCTACATTAGCAAGAGCTGAACTGCATATTCAATTGGTATGCAGAAGTTCATCTCCCGGCCAACCCAGCTAAGCCTTTATTTGTGATTCTGAGGAAGGGTGATGACGGCACAACCTACACCCTTGACGGCCAACAGCTATATCCTACACCAATCGTGAATGACCTATTTATAATATCGCGCTGCGAGTTTTAGTCCGTGGACAAAAAAGGAAAAGCTATCTCGTAACGAACTGCGCAGGCTACCGGCAAATCTTTATTTAGACACACAGCTAACAGCGAATGGCGAAGAATTTGGTAACCATTGTTAACAAGAAGAAGTTTAATATCACTTTAATTTTTGAATGTGATTTTTCCAAGCGAAATACAACGAAGCGTCGTATATCGGCTGCTATGCGTCGTTACTTCGCTATCGAAATGCTGTAATTAATCGTCCCTCAATTGAATGAATATTAGTCGATTAGTGACAACTAATACTGTGTATGCCAATTTGTGTATGACTAGGAAGCAGTTACTTGGACAAAACTGACAGGTCTCTGACTAAAGATACAACAAAACATATGCCGAGATCGGTTTAGCACTGTAGCTCCGGAGATCCTTACCCCGTCAACTTCGGTGCTGGCACTGGTCGACGTCTTCTTTGATAGTCATTAATTAGTCTGTGGTACCCATATACAGCTAAGCTTAACTTTTACAGTTTTGATGTGTCAAGCCAATCCACGCCCCCTACGATTTATGGATGCGGTGGAAATACGTCTGCGTACAAAAACAACAATCTGTCAACTTAAGGATGCCAATCATATGGGAGGGTGGTTTGTCACTCGCTCTGCTCCGTGAGCTTGTCTTGTCGCAACATTATATATATATATATGTATACATATAGGTATATCTGCTATTGTTAATGGGACTAAAAGATAATACGAAATTTACGCATCAACCATTTATCATCCTCTATCCGCGCTTAAGAACTTCTAATGGGAACGTGTAGGCTTAGTGTTTTATTCAGTCCATTTTTCATTCATGGGGTTTTGTAAACATTAAGGTTACCATGATTATCCGTGCTGCCTCTTATTCGCATTTTGACAGAATTGTCTACCGCCTACAAACGGGATTTAACACAATGGCTTGTGATATTTCCTGAATTAATTTCACACCAACAGTTAAATTTTCCGTTAACAGATGGTGGGATATTGAGCCCATTTTATTTAGGCGTCTTTAATGTATACATACATAAGCATATATCTAAGACGCCTGTGACAATTGAAAGTGCGGATCTAATTTTAAACTATGGTATTTTTAAATCTGAATAATGGATATGAAATCCCCCAATATAGAATGACTTAAGAATATCAATGCATATATATGTATATGGAACTTGCATAGTATACTTTTTATCTAGGTTTTAAGGATTTAAGAATCCCATGGTTAATTAACCTGCGCCTTCGATTTCTGTCAAAATATGGCTGCGTTTCGTACCCCAAATTCTCGCAGAACTCATGCGCTTATTATTATGCTATTCTAAATTTTTTTATCACAGTATGTATTAGTCTGTATGGTGCATTATCTGATATGGGTGCATAAAATCCCAGTCTCTTTATCGTCTAACCATGCACACGCCATTAGTCCATTCGCGCGACACCTCGCTGTGCCGTTGGCCACCTCTCTGCTCCCACAACGAGATTAACCGCTGCATCATGTAAAATTATCCCAACAGTTTGAAACGCGTCTTTACTCATTTGTTATCGTGCCTTAGGTCCACCTGTCAAAGCAACAATTTTACAAAATTTTGCTCACCGTGCATGAACTCGTCTGACAAATATTTCAACAGGACACTTGAGTTACGAGTACATAAGTAATAAGTGAATGCTAATAAGGGTTGGCTAAAGAGTTAATTTAACCAAACTTTATCTTAGGACCATAACTCGCCGGTGTTTGCAATAGTAGGACTATTTCAGTAACTGCATTTCTTAAAATGTCACATGATATAGAAAAGTAAAAGTGTTTAGGGTCCAAAACCGGTATCAAGTGTTAAACTAATGCACATAAAACTTTTGTAGTTAAAATTACAAGCACAAGCAAACAGAAGGGCTCGCTTGTGATTCCCACGTTTCAACGTGAATGGACTGCTTTCTCACATGTCAGTAACAATAATATAGACCCAGCGAATAAAGAATTCAAGCCAGTTTTTTCAGTCCTATGTCATACCAGCTAGAAAGCAAACATCAGCCACAAGGAATGCTTTGCGATCACCGTTTCGACTGTGGAACATGAATAACGAGAATCAAAATACTTGTTACAGATGGATACTCAGATTTAACTTAATAGGAACCAATTCTTCAAAGGCGATTTAAGCAGATAGAATG
The DNA here is from genome assembly GCA_944474145.2 of Dicrocoelium dendriticum. NCBI lineage: Eukaryota > Metazoa > Platyhelminthes > Trematoda > Plagiorchiida > Dicrocoeliidae > Dicrocoelium > Dicrocoelium dendriticum. The sequence goes on from CALYDF020000010.1 coordinate 70,820, forward strand.
AATTAGCTTTGGAACGCAGCTGCGCCTATGATATATTATACAGATAAATTTGGCGTCATCAATGCAAAAGTATGTCTGCCCTAACATATATCGAAGACATTTTGCCCCACACGTGCCAACCTGCAAAATGCTTGCAAAGTGACCCGTTATTGCCGAGGCAGATACAAGGGGGGAAGCGACGGGTCATTATATTCCCGGGTGAGGAATGTTGCACGGAATTTTGATCATGCTTACTATAGGCCAACATCTGTAACCCCACATTCCTGTTACTTGTGTTGGCATCTAAAATCACCTTTGAATACGCACCTATTTGATTAATGCCCATAAATTAATTTCGATTGACGTTCAAAATTCAACTACGTTATTATAATTGTTGATGTCTCCAAAGTACTAGGAATTTCACCATTATTCCAATGAAGATATGGCAGTTCGCACACATACTTAAATTTGTTTTTCTCGATCTACTGCTTAACAGAGAACAGCAAGGTTATCCATCTTACTACTCATGTTGGTTCGTATTTCCATACACACCGTTTGGTATTGCTTCATATCGGTTACTGCTGTTGATACCAAAGTAGGGCAACAATATGACAGCATTCAAAAACTTGTCATTTTTCTGCCTTAAGTGTACTGCTCATATTGGCAAAGCTCAGCGATGCCAACATGAGCATTTATTGATTTGATAATTAAATACAAATGCGACCATAGCAAGTAAGTGATCCACAATTATTGCAAGAAATGCTGATCATATTCAAAGCCGCATCAGCGTAATTAGCTAAGCACTGTTTGCTTTTGACATCTGTGCAAAGCGTTGCTAAATTATCTTACAGCCATAGTGATGAAGGCGTTGGCTAGTGATTAAATGGCCTCATGATCTAAGGCAGATCAGTTAATCGTCAATTATTTAATCCAAACGAGGAGGAAATGGTTCATGTGATGACATTGTTGTGAGTGGCAAAACCGAAGTATAATTTCAGATATTATCCAAATGATCCTAATGAGGGAGTTCAAATTTAAAGTGAAATGAGGTCGAAATAGTGATTGCGCAAGCGAAATGCACCAACGCAGCTTGTAATCGAAAAAAATAGAATCGGATTTCTTACCGTTGTGCTAAGCCGTTCTCACAGATTGTAGGGCCATGGTTATCAAAGGGTTGGCGTCATTACAATAGTTCCCGAGTTACAACACAGCTCAGGCTATCGTTATTTGATTTGTCCGAACGAGTACGAAACTAGTTAAGGGGTGTCATTGTTATGAGGAGGAACAGCAAACCACTTACAAATCGGACGTGGTTTATGTGATCACAATGATTCGTATATATTTCATATTTAAAGAAATTTTAAATGGGGACTAAAAATTCGTACTGCAAAAGCACAGCGTTTATTATAAACCTAACCTAGAAGAAAGTAACAAAGATTTAAGTCTTTTTACTGACATTCGACCCACAGTAACTGAGTTTAAATCCAAATCAGGCGATCTAAACCGAATGGGTCTCAAACAGGAAGAAGCCACATTTGTGGTGTCAGATTTCTTAGTAGCAATACTGAACCATCTCAAATTCGCACACGCTCTTTATAATTGTATTGACCGTCGTTAATTTCAAAATGATCCAATGCTTGACAAATGATTGCTTGTCGCAATCAAACCCCACATCGCGTTATCAAAATCCAATTTTGCAATTCTTACCGCTGTGCTAAACATTTCTCACAGATATTAGAGTCTTATTCATCAAGTACTTATCCCAAATACACTAGGCCAAGTAATCCATCGCATCTCAAGCTATTGCCCTCAGAAGTGTCTGAATGAGTAAGAAAAATAATATGGGGTGTCATTGTTGGGAGGTACAAGAGGAAACCCTTATATCCGGACACAGTCCATGTGATTGTATTTACCGAGGTCTAGCTCCGAATGAAACTAGGTTTGAATAGTGAGTGAGCAGTCGATATCCCCCCAAATTACGAGTACACAATATCCAAAATTATTATCGCACCAATGTTGCAATCTGTCCTTTGAAATCTTATAGAAGTAGTGAATAAAGCGTCAGCATTTAACCACGTGACCATGAATTAAACACCAGATTTAGTTCTTGTAACCTGATGATTACAAACAAGGAAGTAACCTGTTATGGACTGTCAGTTTTCGGTGGAGCATCACCGAACCACCACCACTTCGAATAGTTTCTTTTTGCTCGTAATGACGAAAGTCTATATCAAAGTGCACCAAGTTGTGTATATTTACTGCGCGTTGAAATGCAACCATACAGCGGGTACTCCAACTGCAATTGTGAATTACTTACTGCCGTACCAAACGTTGCTTACCGATCACAGAGCCATAACGAGCATGCCAACTGCATTAAAACATTTGGCCATGAGTTCCGCACCATCTTAGTTATTTTCCAACTATTTAGTCCAAACGAGAGCGAAATTTGTTATGTGGCGCCAATGCTGAGGGGAGCAACACCGAACCGCATCCCATTTGAACGCAGTCCATATGCTGTCAATGGCCAAGAAATAATTCAAAGTGAAATGAGTGATGAATTCAGATTGCGCTACAGAATCCAAACAAACAGTGTGTACTCTACATCTATCGTTGAATATCTTACCAATGTGCCGGGAAAACCCTACCGACATTTGCCCCGTTGCAATTCAGGCAATTTACTTTAACCACTAATCGCCGAGTTCAACCAAGGCTCAGGCAATCTCTTTATGTTGTTTTCAGACGAGTAGGAAACTCGTATGGTTCCTCACTGTTGAGAGGAGAAACATCGAGTTACCAGCTCGGATACTGTGCTTATGATCGTTATAACCCAGGTCTAAAAGTAACGAAACCGAGTTATATAAATCGCCCAGTGTTGCAATCCAAACAGACAGCAGATACTGCAAACTTCTCTTTGGATTCCTTACCACTCTGTTTTGGTAAGTACTGCTTTAGCGTTTGACCATAAGGCCACGAATATCAACCCAGATAAGGTTATATTCATCTGATGATTTCCAACGAGGACGAAACCGGTTTTGCGCTGTTAGCGTTAGGGGTAGCAACATAGAACCACGAATAATTGAGATGTGGTCTCTGTGATCGCGTTTACTATGGTCTGATTCAAAGTGAACCGAGGTCTGAATATGTACTGCTCGTCTCACAGTCCAACTACACAGAGTGTAATAGAAATCCAACTTTGTATTTCTACCAACGTGAAAAGCGTTGCTTACAGATATTGGTGACATAATGATGGAGGCATCAAATTTTAGCCACTAGGCCTCGAATTCGACCCAATCGCCTGCTAGGACCATCGGATTATCTAACTAATGATGAAATAGGTTACGTGGTCTCATTTTGGTAGGAGCCACACCTAATCTCCTCCAGTTCGGGGACGGTTCAAATGATCGAACTACAAAGGTGTGAATCAAAGTTATTCGAGTTCTGAATAAAAATGGCTTGTCAAAATCTAAACACAGAGCGGGTACTCTAAATTTAACCTTGGTATGCTCTATTGCCGTGCCGAGCGTTGCTTACGGATCATAGAGGCACAGCGATCAATGAGTCAAGATTTTACCAGTAACAACGAGGAGAAAGTAGGCTCAGGATATCTCGGTCCGAGGAGGCGGAGAATGCAAGAAACCGATAATGGAGGCACAGTTTTGAGAGGAAAAACGCCGGATCATCACCAATTTGGACGCTGTCCTTTTCCTACTAATTGCCAAAGGATGCTGCATGATGAATTGAGCCATACATAGAGATTGTTTGTTCAATGAAACCAGACATAAAGTACATCAAACCTAACTTTAATTTTCTACCCGTTGTGCCAAGCGTTTCTCACGGATCATAGAGCCATCGTGATTTAGGAATTAGTCTTAATTTACTCGGCCACAACTGAATCCAGCTGAATCTAATTTTTCCGAGCGAGAAATAAACTCCTATGGAGTACCATTTTTAAGTGTATCCACAACGAACTGCATCCATTATGGACACCGTCCTTGTGATCATAATGACCGAGTTTTACTTCAAGTGGAACAGAGGACGGAATAGATATGCTCTTTACGGATCCATGCGAACAACGTGTATTAAAAACCGAACGTTGTATAACGTAGCAACGTAGTAATAATTACTTACGGGTATTTGACCCATCGCGATCCAGGCGATATCCTTTAACCACTTAGCACCGACTATTTACCATGCTCAGATAATCACCTTCGGTTATTCCATACGATGACAAACTGTAATGGGGTGCTGATTATGGGAGTAGAAACATCGAACTACCTCCAATTTGAGCACAGTCCTTGTGATCCTCATGACCAGATTTTATGCAATATGAAACGAAATGTGTATATATAGCAGTTTTTTAATCTGAACAAACAGCGGGTATTACAAATCCCACTTGGTGTACCTTACCGCTTTGTCAATCGTAGCTTATGGATCATATAGCCATGGTGATCAAGACCTTAGCCTTCAAATACTACGCCACGATATCCAACCCAGCTCAGGCGATCTCGATAATATGAGTCCAAACGAGGACGAAACGTGTTATGGGTGACAGTGCTTGGATGAGTAAAATTGAATAACATCCATTTCGGACACAGTCAATTTGTTGGTAATTATACCAAGATCTACGTCCAAGTGAACGAATATCTGCATATAGGTTGCGTATCGCCATCCAGCTGCACAGTGGGTAGTCAATATCGAACAATGAAGTTTGTACCAATTGCCATGTAAAGCTTGCTGATCTTAGGTTGATAGTGATCCAGGCGTAAGCCATAAACCATTAGGCTCCTAGTTCTAACCCTTCTCCGGCTATGTCCATCTAATGAGCCTAATCGGTTTTATTTTGTTTTGCAAATGTCTAGAAAATCAACACCAAACCAACTATAATTTGAACACGGTCGCTCGTATGGTAATGACTATGTTCAACTTCAAAGTATTCCAAACTCTAAATAGTGATTGCGCGTAACAATCAAACTAAACAGGGATTATTTAAAATTCAACTTAGAATTCCATACCACTGGTCAGAGCTTTTGTCTTGGAGTTTAGAACTAAAGTGATCAAGGCGTCGGTCCACAGCCACGAGGCCCCGGATTCCACTATAGGTTAGGCTATCCTCATCTGGTGATCCAAGATAAGACGAGGCTGGATATTTGTTATTTTTATGAGGAACAACAAAGAACCACCTCCAATTAGGACACCTTCCTTGTCATCGTAATGACTGACTTACACTTCCAATTGAACGGAGGAATTAAATGGCTTACTTGTCGCAATCCAACCACATATCACGTACACAAATTCCAAACTGGCTTGTCGAACAACCTCGTGGTGCCTGCTCGGTGGTTCGAGATTAATCCGTTCTAGCAAATCGTTCGCGGCATTGTTCCAGGACCTGGTGGGTTTTCGCCTGGCAAGCAATCCCCCTATAAAAAGCCGCATATGTCCGTTTAACAACATTGTAACGTGGCCGATATGACTTGCCACTAAATAAAGTCATTGCCGTTTGCATCATAGAGGCGAAGCAAGTTAATGCTGAAATTATGGGGAGCACTGGGCCCCTCTTTGGCAAAAGAACATATGAAAGTCTTATGGACTGTACAGTCAGTCACCGTCTCCCAAGGGGCGCTATTCCTGGCATTCGTTCTTCTGCCTTGCAGGCAGGCTATTCGGCCAAAGGCTCGTAGTGATATCGCCTAAGTCAACTCTCCATTTCAACTTGGGCAACCGGGTAGCATCTCGCTCTCTGACGAAACCTTGGACTTATTTGTTTTGTTTTGTGTATTTTAAGGATACCTGTACCTAGGTTTTGATGTATCCATGTCTGTTCGAAGGTAGTTGCATACATATAAATATATATATTTAATTGTATATACAACATTCACGCATACGGATCTTATAGGTTTAGTTTTCAAAGGGTCACTTTTTAACCACTTGACCCCGAGATACACCCCAGCTCGGGTTTCCTCGGTCTGATGAGTCCAAAAGGGAAGAAAACGGTATTCTCGTGTTACCTTTAGGAGGAGAATCACTACGCCTTACGAAATCCAACACGGCCCTTGTGAGCGTAAAGACCGACGTATAAGTCAAAGTGAAACGTAGTCGGAACAGATTTTGCTTGCTCCAATCGAAATACAAATAGGGGACTCGAATATAACCTAATACTTCTTACTTCCGTACCACGCATCGCTCATGGAGCTAACATTTAAAATGATCAGGACGTCAGCATTTATATATAATGCAACGAGTACCAACCTAGCTCAGGCTATCTTCATCTGCTGAGTCCGACCGGGGACGAAACCGCTTATAGGGTGTCTGTGTTTGGAGGAGCAACCTTGAACCAACTCCAATTCGGAGCAGCATATCAAACACATATCAGGTACTCCAAACATAAAATGAAATTTCTTACCGCTGCACAAGTCGTTCCTCACCGATCTTAGAGCTATAGTGAGAAAGTCGTCAGTAGTTAGCTAGTGGGCCACGTGTTTCAAATAAACTCAGGCTCTCTGTGTCTGATGAGTTTAACAGAGGAAGAAACCGGTTAACGGGTGTCAGTCTTGTGAGCAACAGCAGTGATCCAACTTTAACTCGGAAACAGCCAATGTGCTCGTAATAACCCCGTACTGCTTCAAAGTGAAGCACCGACTGCACAGTTATTGCGCGCCGTAATCCAACCACAAAACAAGTATTCCAAATCCGACTTTGAATTCGTTGCAGCTACGTCAAGTGTTGTTTACGAATTGTATAGATCTAATGATCACGGCGCCAGTCTTTAAACAATATGCCGGATTTCCACACTACCCAGGAATCCCCGCCTGATGACCCAAAGGCGGAAGAAACCGGTTATGGTTTGTCCGTGTTAGTAAGAGCACCTCCGATCCAATACCAATTCGGACAATGTTCTTGTGTTCCTAATGACTGGGTTCTATTTCAAAGTGTACAGAGGTCTGAAAAGAGATTGCGTGAGGCAATACAACTGAAAAGCGCGTACTGCAAAAACTACTTTCAATTACTAACTGTTCTTCCAAACGCTGCTCACAGGTGATAGAGTTATACTAACCTATGCCTCATGTTGTAACCATTGGGTACGTCTTTTACATACTTCAGGCTATCTTCATATGATAAGTCCAAATGATGACGAGACATTTTATGCTCTTTCATTTTAATGAGAAGCATCACTTTACCACCTCAATTCGACCATGGTCCTTGTGATCGCAATGAAAGACGTCAAATGCAAAGTGCACCGAGGTCTATTTACGTATGGATTATTGACCAATGTCTGAAGCTGGTTTAAAACCTAACGAGTTTGCTTGCGATGCCGTGCACGTCAAACTGCGCTTCTTATATTGTAACCCGCACCTCGTTATCTGTTGATTATGCTGCATTTTCAACAAAGCAAGAACCAATAGCATATCACGAGATAAAGTGCATTCAGTGCACTGCGTGTATTCTCAAACTGTGTGTACAAAAGCACAGTGGAAGGATTTAGTGAGTGCGTGTGACATAAAATCAATAAGGCGGCTTATTTGAACCTGAGGCGATCGAGGTCATCCCTTCCAGTAACTGATCCTTACCATGACAAGGCTAAGCTGGGCACGCGGTCCACTTGAATGCACAGGTTGTTTTTCAGCCACGGGATAGAGGAAGCCTCAGCAAACCGGAGCAGTGTTGGATTGGTCTGCCTACTAAAGATCTTGAAGGCACAAAAAATGCAAAATCTACTTTCAAATGAGGATAGATCCTTTCAAGAGTTAGCATGAGGCGATGGCCCTGAAAAAGTTGAAAACATTTTAATTCATGAACTGCCAACACTATACAAAGAGGGTTAAATTGACGGAAAAACTTGCATTATCTACGCTCTCGTAACCCGAAACTTCCGCCCATGTGCGGATTACTGAAGGTTCAAAAAGAATGGAGATGATTGCGCCCCATTATCTCAATGGTTGTTGCTCCGAACTAGAAGCAACCACGATAGTTAGCCATAGTAATTGAGCCGATCAGATCGGAGTTGCATGCGTGTAGTTTGAAAAACAGGCTTGAATTCAATGACAAGATTTTCTGAGGCTAAATGTCAATGAAAAATACATGCTGTCTATCGACGTACGTTGACTGTTCACAAATGTCCCTGTGGAGGAGACAATGAATATCATATGTAAACATGCCAGCAAGGTGGCTTTTCCAGCACACCGTTTAAAGGCCCTAATCCGCATTTGCACAAAGGAAGCTTCATTTAGCTTTGATGGTAACCGCTACGGCAAAGTGAATGCGTAGCGATGTTTAAACTGCTTGGACCTGTTCTAGCCGATATCTCCATGGGCAAATATGACGAACGGGAGAAAAGGCACAGTTCTATGCCCAGGCGTCGATACTGCACGGACGGCAGATAGCGAGTTAGACGAATTAAAGCAATATCTTCCCGAAATCACTTTCACCGTGGAGAGAGAGCTGAGGGAGATCTTTCCCCTATTGAATGTTTCCTAAAAGAGAAGACCAGACGGACCGCTAATACGGTCTATTTATCACAAACCTAGCTGCACGGGGCAGTAACTAAAATTTAACAGTTACTGTCTAATGAACAATAATTAATCCTTGGTTTGCATTTGCCTCACAGGAGCTCCCCGGATCTGTTCCGAAGGGTCGATACCAGCATATTGCATCAACACTACGTGATAATGGATATCATAATGAATTTATAGCAATATACCGAGAGGAAATTCCTCGAAAGATAAAACAACATGATATTTACAAGGAAAAGGTAGGTATCACCCAACCTTTCGAATGCAAACAAATTAACAAAAGATTCTGCTACCCACTACAGGAAGCCATAAATTGGTGTTATTACGCACCTGAGCTCGTGCTACTGTAATAAACGAGGAAGCTGCTGTACCAATACAACATAGATAAACCTATTCCTCCAGTGACTAACTCCTGCGTTTACCAATGTAACTGTACGTTCGGTAGCAAGTACATTGGTTGGAATGAGATAATTTTATCTAAAAAGTTTACGGAGCATGTTCCGCGTGGCCTAACGATGAGTGGCTCTATGCTACCTGATAGCTAAATTACTCGACACCTACTCGATTGCAATGCGTGTCAAGACCCCCAAAACTAGTTCCAGCTCGTCAGTAAGCAGAACAATCCAACACTGCTCCGGTTTGCTGGAGCATCCGCAATCCCGTGGCTGAAACACAACCTGCGCAAGCAAGTGGACCTCGTGTCCAGCTTAGCCTTTTCATGGCAAGGATCAGTCACTGGAAGCGAGGACCCCGATCGCCTCAGGTTAAAATAAGCCGCATTATTGGTTTCATGTCATACGCATTCACTAAACGCTTCTACTGTGCTTTTGTAACCTACTGTTTGAGAATACAAGTAACAACTGAGTTCAGTTTATTTTGTGAAATGCTGGTTGTTGTTGCTTCATTTTTATTTCTCAAGGGATTAAATGCTGCGCTTCTCAACTTAGTACGTTTGACGTCTAATCTTGATATTTGGTGACGAAGGTAGATAACTTAGCTGCACCGACCACTCTACAAACCTTCTGGTCTGTTATACCGACAATACCTCTTTGGACAATAGAATTTGATGGCTAAAATCATTTCTTTATTATCTGGGTTTGTTTCCCAACTTGAATGCGGGTGTGCAGTTTTCAGTGGAACATTAAAGCAAAATTGTTTACAACATTTTGTTGGGGATAAATTTCGGATATTTAGAAGCCCATCGTATTGACGAAGTCTGCTCTACTATATGCGGTGCTCTGCATACATTCCGCATTATTTGAGGAGTTCGCCGAAGTCTTGCTCCAAAAACCCATTTGAATATTTCCGATGGGTTCATAGTATCTTAAAATCTAGTTAGACACCTACTAACGTCAGTCCGTTCGTATAATCTAGTTGTCCATCAGACTGCCTACATCAAACAAGAGCATATAGAATTTGCGAAAAGATTGGTCACTAGTATTTAGTATGCAAAATGTTCAAAGGCCGTTTGGAAGAAGCCGATCGGTAAAGAAGGCCCTTTAAAACAGTGGAATAGTCAAAGAGGAGCTAGTCCGAATTGCATTGCATATGTTTAAATACATTTCCCAAATGCGGCCCGCACCGTACATCCTAGACTTTTATATTTAGCGATATGAGATGCAGATGAAAATCGATACTGGAGCAGCTGTAACGGTAGTTAATGAAAACGCTGTGAAATGCCTACCGCCGTTATCAGTTTTCAATATTGTTCTCCTAACGTACACCCGTCAACCGACATTTTTCTATGATAAATGCTGGGTAAATGTACAAAACGGCGACGGGACACATGCACTTCCAGTCGATGTGGTCTCGGAAGGTCGCCCAAATCTGCTCGGAAGAGCCAGTATAAATGATTTTCGGTATTTGCTGGAGGTACTAATAAAATCGCTGAGATTTTTAGGACTTATAGTACTACTAAAGCAATATATGACTGTTGTTGCCAAAAGACCGGGAAAGTTGGAAGATTTCAAGCTTCGATAATGTTAAAGGAAAAATGCTAGCATAAATTCATCAAGGCGCGCATACTATCGTAGCTATGTGGCCTAAAGTCACAGAAGTATTAACTCGCTTGTAAAACTAAGGTATTTTTACCGCTGTATGATTTTCTGATTTGCGTACACCCGTAAACTAGCCAGACGGCTCTATAGGTATTTGTGGTGACTGTAAAATGACTGTTAACCAAACTTCTATGTTAGTCAGTATCAATTGCCACGGGTTGCGGAGTAGTACGCAACGCTGGCAGGTGGTGTAAAGTTTACCAAGCTTGATCTCAGCTATGCATTTTCGCCGATCCAGCTTAAAGTGGCTCCAAGTAAGCTGACTACTATTGCCACACATAAATAATATTTCCACTATGCCCATTTGCTATTTGGCTTTAACTCCGCCACCAGCAACTTTCAGGTGATTATCGACAAACTGGTGAACGATAAGCATTTCGCATAAGTTTTTCGTGACGATAATCCTACTTCCCTAATGTGCTCAAACGACTGAAACGAAGTGGATTGAAATTGAAAATAACAATTTGTGATTTTTTTTCCTCTTCCTTTTGTTTCCTTGGTAACCAGCTTTATAAGCGTGGGTTATAAGTTTTAATTAATAAGGTGAAGACTATTACAGAAAGTTCGGAGCCGAGGAACATTGATTAACTTTGTTTGTCATTGTGAATAACATCTCAATATGGCAGTATGCGTCAGATGCATCAAGCTTATTATGTATAGCAAACGAATTTCACCAGAAAAGTGGGTCATGATGGTTGTATGATGGGCACAGAAACGCCTTCGTAAAAGTAAACTAGACATTGATTATCCACCAACAGTTTATTTTGGTCCCAATAAAGAACACATTTTTCAGTGTGACGTATCCACCGGAGATCGGAGCTGTTCTGTGCCATCGTGAATAAAGTTTCGTGTCGCAATCAAACCTAACAGCGCGATTCCCAAGCCTAAATATGCAATTCTTATGGCGGTGGCAGGCGTTGCTTAGGGCACTTAGAACCACGGTGTTCACGTCGTCGAGTTTAACAACAAGTCAACTACTTCTAAATATCTGCTGGCTATTTCCATGTGATGAGTCTAAAAAACGACGAAACATTTGATGCTACGTAATTGTTGGGAAGTGCGCCACCTAACCGCCTGCAATTCGGACACGGTCAAAGCCATCATAATGACACAGTTCTATTCAAAGTAAAACGAGGTCGTGATGCATCAACAAAGGTCGTTAATTATGGATCCAACCTGCTGTATATACCGATGTGTTTCACTCGCCCTCTGTCTTCGTTTTCGCCTGGTCTTGTTGTTTACAGATAATATACGTTTTGTCCCTGGAGGACCGACTTTGCACAAAAACAAATACGAATAATTTAAGGAAGTGTCCGTGATAGCGGGCGCAACCTCGAACCATCTCTTAGACTCGTTCCTCGTAATAGTAACGGCTTTGTTTATCTTCAAAGTAAACGCAAGTCCTAACAGAGCTTGAGCCCAAACTCACAATTCTCATTCAAACTTAACCTTCATTTCCTTATCGCTGTTTAAAGCGTTGCTCATAGCCCATAGATACTTACTGATAATGGCAAAACATTTAAACAGTAGGCCAATCATTCTAACTCAGCAAATAAGTTCAGTTTAGGACGAATCCGGGTGGCCGTTTGGAGAAGCAACATCGAATTACCTGGAATACGAGCAAGGTCCTTGCACATATAATTACCGAGTTCTACTTACAAGGAAACAGACATCTGAATAGAGAGTTGTGTCGCAATATAACCAAACTGCGGGAACTCCATGTCCATCTTTGAATTTCATGCCGCCGTGCCAAGCGTTGTTCACGGCTCTTAGAGCTATAGAGAACAAGGTGTCACCACTTAACCAGAAAACAAAGCATTGAAAGCTAGCTCATCCTATCTTTATCTGGTAAGTTCAGCTAAGGACGAAATCGGATTTGGGATGTCAGTTTAGAGAGGAGCAACATCGAGCTTCCTTCAATTCGGACAAGGTCTTTATGATAGTAATGCCTGGCTTCTTCTTGAAATTGAACCAAAATCTGAATATATAATCCTTGTCTTAATGCAACCACACAGCGTTTACTTAAATTCTAACTTGGAATTGCTTGCCGATTGGCAATCGCTCACCATAGATACCCGAGCCATAGAAGCTGTTTCGTTATCGTACTGACTGAAGTCTTACTTAAAGTGAACCGATAGCTTAACAGATATTGCTTGTCCAATCTTATCACACATGGGTACCGAAATCCGGAAAAGAATGTTTAACAGATGAGCAAGCCTTTCATACCGATATTAAATCCCTAGTTATAAGGGGTCGGCCCTTAACCACTGAGCCGGAGTACAAACCAAGCTCAGGCTACCTCCACCTGGGGAGTCAAAAAGGTAAGCAAATATGATGCGTTTTGCCAGAGTTAGGAGGTGCAACACTGAACGACATTTAATTCGGGCAGGTTCCATTTCGTCTTAAGGAACAACATCTACTTCAACTAGAACAGAATTATTTTTATTGGTTTGCGCGTACAAATACGCACACACCTACAAAGGAATAATGGTAAATATATTCACACAAAATGAGGTAGGACTCAAGTTGCCAGCTATCCTCACTCCAGTTTTATATTCGGAATCCTTCCTTTCTCCGACCTACACTTCCCTTCCCCTCAGTGGGACCTGTGTAGAAGACTTAAATAAACTTACCTTAATTATCATATATCGATAAAGCACTTAAAGTTAATCTACTCAGGTGGAAATAAATTTGTGGACGCTCGGACCACAAGTGTACCCATTCTGTTCCCTTGATCTGCGTCTTCTACCGCTTTGAAGAATTAGGTAAAAAACCTTACAATCATCGGAATAGCACCTCGGAAACCTATATCTTCGTGCAAATGTTCCAGGTACATGCGATAGCATAGATATATGTTCTATCCAACTCGCCAGTGCATGGTTTCTACAGGTATCAGAATCTTTTTCTGCTTGGCGTCCATATCCCATCGATACCTTACCCACCTCGCCAGTGTATTCTGCCTTCAATGTTACGCCCTATGGATGATTTTATATATAATGGTCTGTAATATAGCATTCGTCCATACATACATTCTTAAGAACACAGCGTGCCTAATGATTCCTATCTGCAACAGGTTGGAATAATTTGGCCCAAATTTTTCTCACCTCTGGAACACCACCTAAAAAAGTGTTTTGTCTACTTGCAAGATTTCTACTAATTTGTGATAACATGGCGTTATGAGTCGTCCAGGTTCCAGTGTTCCAATTTACAATCACATCATTATGCCCACGCGTTGCAGAGTGGGTAATAAACCTTCTGTACTGGATTTTGTGTTCAACTATGTGAAACATATGATTGAGTTGTTGATCGTAAAATTCCCTTTGGGTCAGTTAATATTTCGTAGACTTCATAGAGAAATCAAACAACCGATATCTAAGGTAGTATGTCGCAGTCTCGTTGTATAACCGTGATGTTTGGGGCAAGCTAACTGCAATAGCAAGAAACACTAATTATTTATTCAGTTTTTCTGCTGAATAATTATTTTGTTACAAAAGCAAAAGTGGCGTAAATTATCTATTTGGTTTTGGAGGTGTTCGCTGATCTCAGCTGATTAACTGCAAACACCGTCACCAAACTCGGTGAGGTCATCAGTGTGCTAGTATGAACGGAGCTGAGCGGCGCAACGTGAGGCGTTAGTATGCGTGTGCTCAAGCTTTTCGATCAGACGAGCTGCCAGCTAGAATAGTTGGAGAGTCATATGACCAGCGAAATTGATTCCTCTGCATCGTACTCGTGACGTCAGCATGCCTAACTCTGCTGTTGACCTCGTCGTCTCGCGCGAATGTCGAGCGTTCGGTTCCATTAGATATAGGTGACTCAGTGGACTATATTTCATAAGTATTGCTGTGCGAATAGCATCTATTGTAATCTGTCATTCTATTTCATTCGGTATAGGATGACATGCTGGTTTGTTTTGAATTTCTACGTGCTAGGTTCATTACGTCCTCTAAGTCGAAGTCATGGCCTTTCTGATCTGCATGTGTGGAAACCAAAGAATTTGGGTCATGTCTCCTTGTAGGCTGTTTGTGTTTTCGGTGATCCGCGTTCAAGCTTTCCGTCCATGTTTATCCATGTTAGTGATTTTCAAAATATTTGTACTTTACCTTGTAGGTAAGAATATTCTAACTGCCTTGTCTGTATTTCTGCGTGGAAACAATTCCTCACAAACTAGCATTTGGTTTGTGAGCTACCTAGATTCCATATCGTCCTAACAATCGCGTTGTTAGCTCAGGCACGTACTTAACTCATTAAATGCCAGGAACCGCAATTGTGGATTACATAATTTAATCAACCTAGTAACGCCAGGTTTCGCTCACGGAGAAAACTATTATGTTCCCGTCTTTCAAGGGATTTTGTCTTTGGCAGGATACTGAAGGTGATCACATGTGTGCCTTGCATTGAGCACATTAGCTCACTTTCTGTTCAACCCACCCCTTTTCGTAAGCAATATGGCAGTTAATAACTTATTCTAAGAACGCGCTGTTTCTTTAGCTACCTCCTGTCTTCATGATTTTCTCCCAATTTTAATCATGCTCCTTTGGGTAAAATTTCTTGTATACCTGTTGTTTGCATTACTCGCATGAGTGACTTTTTTTTCTTACTAAATTCTTATCTCCAATAGTGTATTTCAACCCCTCTGAAAAAGCTCTGGACACCACTTTTCATGCAATATAGGGGTTGGTTGCTGTGGCATTTTAATACTTGGTCTGTGTAGGTCTGCTTCCAATATACACGGGCTGGAAGATTACCGACATTTTTCTTGTTGACCACTATACAAAGAAATGACGATTGTTGTGCTTCTCCAGTTAGTTGGCGAAATTGACATCCTCGAATATACTGTTGGTTAGTTTATACGTATTAGGTATTGAAATCAGTTTGATGATGAGAAACATGTCGTTGTCATACCGCAACCATATTTTCGGTTTGCTCAACGGTATTTTGTTGCGCTATAGTTTCCATATCACAGCTTTTGCAATCCGTCCTGTTAGTGGCGATCCCATGGATGTTCCTTTCATTTGCTCTTACACTTGCGCATAAAAGTAGAACTAAATGGTCATGCAGAGATTTAGGTGTTCACCTAAACTCTCAGGCTTGGGATTTCAAGTTATGTTGAGCGCATTTCAAAGTAATTCCAACCTCGGTTCCTTCGAAATGTGTAATGGATCGGTGCGAATTGTGCAAAAGCCTATACCGACCTCATAATATCATCATCCTCCATCTTGACGACTCTTAGTTTGTTGAGGAATTGTTTAGCATTACATGTACTTTGGACTGAACCGGCAATAAGAAGTCCTAATTACTTCCACGAACACTTCGATAGTTTGTATGGTGGGGTTCCTGGCAACGAGATGATTAGACGCAATGTGGCTCAGTGCTAGTGTAACTATATTTGTCCATAGAAACTCCTAAAGTTTGTATCATCAGCTTTTACCTTATATTGTTCCAGTTTTGAATTCGCGTTCGTTGCTTGTAGTTTTCAAAGTTGTATTGATATAGCTAACTATTTTTGCTCTAGGGTCCTGATTGATAAGGCAATATGAAGTAGTGACGGAAATGAACTGTATTGCCTTCATACGTTAGCCCGTGTTATGAAATATTACCACCAACTACCTCTTGTTTATTGGTAGGATTATAAGTTTCTTCTTCTTGTGGATTTCTGAGCTCTTCCAGTTCATTATTCGAAAGAGTATGTCTGACGTCGTTGTCGATTCCCAACAACCATCAAAATAATTTAGTCAAGTGTAAGGAACAAACCTCAGCTAATGTGACGCAAAAAGAAGAGGTAAGGTATTAAGCAATGTGAACTTAAACGCTTTATAACGTGACCTAATGCTACTATGATATTTGTAATCAATGCTAGAGGGAAACGCTTAGGGAAAAGTAGGGACAATAAAGACTATTCACGTAACGATTTTGCAGTCGAATTTCGTTATATCAGCTAGTGTATCCAACGTTCCATTGGTCACCAGGCTGGCAGTCAGAAAGTAACAAATGACGCCAAATTCATTCCTCCTGTACAAGTTATGGAATAGTCTTCACTCATTTTTATCTAAACACCCGAACGCGTGAACAACGCACTTCTCAATAGTCGGTGGGCTGGCATGCGCAACAATTTGATACACGGAGAGTTTCAGAGTCAAACTTCAGGTGAATATAGTAATGCACTCACCCGGGTGAACAGATCCTGCATCTTCGTAACAACACGTGTTGAAGAACAATTTTCCACAGATATTACTTATGTGTTAGTGTCCCCCTTGATTAGCAAACTGCGCGATTAATAACAGATGAGTCACACATATGGAATACTTGATGAATTCTCTGGTCTTCACACTTACTTATACAACAAGAGCTTGAGCAGAAGCAGCAATTAGCGGGCGAGTCAAAAATAACTAACGAGGTGCGCCACAGCCACTAAGACCGCCTTAAAACAATATTCACATTTGGCATGTCAGAAGATCCTTCTAAAGATGTGCAAGCGACCGTAAATCTAGGTTTATAACAGTAGCGGTTCATTCGTAAAACAATTTTTTGGATAATATTTTGACGCTATCGTTCACCTGCATACTCCTTTCAATGAATTAAAGAGTATGCTGCCTTAAAATACCAAAAATTGTAGTTAATCTGAGCAACATGAAAAATATATTCTGGCTCAATAGCGGAAAAATGAGGAAGTCCTCGAACTTAAAGGTTGCAGAAGCTATGCACAGTTCCAATATTAAGGCACCTGAAGCAGCAAGCTTACAGATGAATGTTCAGCGTCCTAATTGGACTGCTTTAATTGACTCTGATATAGGTATGAAAACATTGGGACATACCTTGGCTTAAACAATGATCAGCCAATTTATCATTATCTTACCGAAACGTGAGTAACTGCCGACGTTACATCGGTCGGCATTCTAACACCATTTGCCCGTTTTGCCCTCTGTAGACTCCAAGCGACCAAAATATGGGTTTGCGAGTACACAACACAGCGTGGCGATTGTTTTGTGAAACGCCTGCACCAGACACTTAGGACAACTATGTTTTCCAACGAAACCACTACACTCAACTGATAGGAGAAGGCAAAGCCACCCATTAGCAGAACGACGCAAAAGCTTTAGTGCTAACCACAAGCTGCTGTACAAGCACTTTAATAGCTCACGAAAGGTGAGGCAAGTATTTCTTCTACTCAGGACGGCCGATGGCTTATTAAGAGAGGCTGCGAAAGCAGCAATTCCGCTTCGGATGTTATATGCCTCCCCATTTCAGAGGGTCTTGACAACAAGCCATCATCCAAATTATGTTCCTCCCGCCATGACTAACTCACAACGATTTTAAACGAAGGCTGTATTGCAAAAGCTGACGTTTCTACGCCAACACATCTAGCCGGGTATTGAAACCATTTGACTAGAAGCACAAAAATCAGCATCAAGCCGACTGGCAGGGCCCATAGTTTAGTTTTTGTGGCGCTGCTTAGACAATAATCAAGTTCCCTGCATGTGAATGCTTGAAATAACTCAGATTCACAAAGTTAGAAGGAAGACTGATGCCTCTTAATACCAAACAGTATCCGTTCTTCCTATACTCTCCAAGTTAATGGAATCCACAAATGCCGATGCACTTCTGTCTTGTCTGTTAAAGTGTAACATCATAACGCCTGAGCAGCACGGTTTCCATCGACAACGATTGTGCATAAATAATGTACGGTTGATGAACATTTCTAAAATATCTAGCCCCCATGTCGGCGGCTTTGAATTAATCGCCAAAGAAATCCACGAAACACCCGGGAAACAGATTGAGGCCGATTTTAGAGAGAATGGTTTTCAGTCATCCGCCGTATGACTACACCTTATTCCGAGAAAAGTTAAACCATCAATGCTGAAAAGGGTTTCCACCAACAATAAACAAATGGTCATAAAGTTGATCTTCGACGTCCCTTGGGCCCCAGCGATCGTGTGTTACTATCCTTCGACTAAATTTGGTATTCAGAAAATCCATAAAAATTTGCCAACACAAAATATAAGATTATAGGCTGATTTATGATTTATGTTAGGTGAGACTGTCAACTGCACTCAAATGGAAGTCGAGGTGCCAATTAGTACACGTAAACATTTCTTCAGCCGGTTTACTTCTCTGATTGCCAAAGCATAAACAACCATACAATTCAGCACTAGAAGCATAGTCTAGTTTCTGCGACGCAGGACACGCTGGTGTATATCTATGCGGAGCTCAATTTAGAATCATTGCAAACTCTCTCCGGGCAACGAAAACTGAAATTATACGCGACCCTACGTTACTATGGCCTAGCTTGTTGGCTAGGATATATTACTAGCTGAAGTTGGCAACGCGTATAGTTTCAATTCACAAGCATCCGTAGTAACATGTCAACAAACTGAGTAGGTAAAACGGTGAATTTCTCTTTCTTAAACAGCGAAACGACACATGTACTACGAAAAAAGCAGCAATTGCACTGCAGCCGTCATAAGCTACAAAATATGTGTAACTACTGGCCACATAACCCTATGATAATGGGCCTTTCACTCTAAAATCACACTAAAATATCATACACAAAAGAAGCTGTAGTGAAAAGTTTGATGGTGCGCAAACGCATCTCTATTTCAAATGATACTTTGCGCAAGTAATCGCAAAGAGCGGTAAGACTGTGGTTCAATTTTTGTCTAGATTCCGCTAATAGCGTTGAAGCATTGTACGTTCCCGACATGTAGAAACACCGGTTGGTTTTTCCAGTTTACAAGAAATATAGTCAATCTAAAAAAGGCAAATACCGTCCTATAATTTTACTGCCTATATTTCAAGTCACAGTAGCCATTATTTTGGAGGTGCTAACAGCTTACTCGTAGTATTTAACTACCTCGCATCGAAACAACTTGGCCACCGACGAAGTCCATCGTGCAATACAAACCTACGATTGCACGTTCCAGCTGGACTGAAACAGAAAACTCTGGCATTGTAGTTGACGCAATCTTCCTCCACTTCTGAAGGGCTTTATAACGAACAGGTGCTGGTACACTGCTTTTTAATATGCTGGCATTCGGTTTTAATGAATCTCTTTTAGGGTAAATCAGAAGACTATTTCTACAACGGCGATTGGAATTAGGAGTATGTGAATTATTGTCAGATCCCATCCAACTTGAAAGTGAACTACCAGCTGAATCGATGCTAATACCGCGATTATACTGTGTCATAATGTAGGTATCTCACTAATCATATTCTCGAACTTCTTGCAGTATGCCGGTAATAAATTTTAGTAGGGGTTATACATATAACAAATGAAACTGCAGTGATTTAAGCAGGTCAGGATAGGTTATATGTCTAATATATTTTGAATGTACTTCGATTCAACTTTTAGTAATTTCGATTGCTTCAATTAGAGAAAAATTTGTCGTGCTCCTAATACATAGAGAACAGGAGCCTCAACTGCTTCTATTGTGAATAATCTGGGTTTTGTTCCTCTTTGTTCTATGTGTTCATTTCAGGCAGAAATGGTTTAAATAATGGGAATCCAGCACTTGGGCCACATTAAGCCTGAATTCCGACAAAGGGACACTTTGTTTGGTGCAATATTTGGGCTTATACATACGGCCACATGTGAAACAAGCGAAAGATATCCGATAGACATGGAAGAGAAGATATTTCCCTGTCTTTCAGATACCGCAAAGTTAGGCAGCCAAGAAATTCAAGAGTCTGTCTAATTAGTCGTAAGCACTGTAACGTTAAAACCACAGGGTCTTCAGCTGGTTAGCCGAACAACCTCCTCGTGGTGTCAGCTGGGTGGTTCGGGTTTAACCCGTTCCAGCAAATAGTTCGGCGGTAGTGTTTCAGGACGTGGTGGGTTTCGCCTGGCAAGCGTTGTCCCTACAAGAAGCCACAAATGTCTGCTTAACAACACTGTGACGTGGCGGTCGTGACTCGCCACAAAATAAAGTCACTGCCCGTGGATAATTCTATCCAACCCACGGACACCAATCTCCTACTCGCATATTGCTGACGATATCAAACACTGAAGATTGGCGCAGCACAACTACAAGCACAAATAAACAGCTACATACACATACACCCACAATGACATACATATATACCCCCTACACAAACAAAAACTGCTATGGCAAACATATCGGATTTTTGCACATTCTTGATCATGCATCGTTATGTCAAAATGATCATGCCTGTAAGGGCGTGCCTCAGCTTGTTGAGAATAAAAGATTTATTTATTTATTGGCAATAACGCGGAGAATTAATTTTAGCTTATCTGCCTTTTAGACATTGCGAAAACACGGGCCACTAATTGCTATAACACAGTCAGAAGAGTAATTTTTGAAGCCACCTACTCAAACTAGAAGAACAGTAGCGTTGTTTGGAATGCCGTTGCAATTGCTTTTCTGTACCCGTTTGCGGAACGCGGAACGCCCTTTCGGAATCTATCATATGTGTTTTTCCCTGGCAGTGTTCATAGCGTATACTAACTGCGCTGCAACATCTAACATGACTTATTACCCGTGGCTATACACAAGCGCCCCTAGGGGATTTCACTGGCGTTTAAATCCCAAATTGCATTCCGATTTTCACCCAATATGCTTGAACACAAGAAGGAGACACTGTTTATACCAACATCTAACTTAGTGTCATTCTTTATGGATTTATCCGGGTTTAAAGCTTATTTATTTAAACCTCAACGAGTTCATCCGCGCCAACGAAATTTCGCTAACATTTTTTATATTATGAAGTATCATGACTGTCCGAAGGGACGTATAAAGAGTTAGGGCTCTTGTGTGTCTGGAAATAAGGTACCATTGTTCCATAATTTCTTTACCGCGTATGATCAACGGTGTTGTAATTCAGTTTTATTTCTTGCTTTTGCTGAAGTAACATGGCTATTAAGGAAGAAAAATATAATCTGGCTTGTAATATTCCAGCATCAACACCCTCTTTCTGGACGGTTAAGAATTACTCTGTTGGTTGTTTGCCGCCATATTCAACAATCGTGGTCAAACCTCAAACTGGTTCATTTAACGTCTAATAGTTCCATTCAACAAGCACTTATAAAACCCTCTCATCAATCATTGAATTTTTGTTGATTGCTGTGTAAGCGGTAACCTATTGCAAGATAAGAGATTTATGAGTAATCATGGTATATCTGGTTCCATATTTGCGGAGACTAACTGAACTTCATGACATTGATAATTGGAGAGAATGACTCCACATATATTATGCTTTGGTATTACAATTAGCAAAACAGCTGCATATAATCTATTTGAGAGGATGCTATCAAGCAAGCCACATTTTTCCGGTTTTCTTCCAGAGCTTCCCTTAAATGCAATGTGTAAATTCATTAAATGTACGTATTTCCCTCAACAGATACAGTTCGTCTTAAATAAGATGCGAACCTGGTATAAGATGTCTACTTTCCCCGTTAAGTCGAAAATGCAGACGACCAGATTTTGCTGGTAACATTAATACCTAACTTGCTCCACTTCGGACTATAAACAACAACTAAGTTGAAGCTAAGGGTCGGTGGTCGCCCTATGGATGATGGCGATTGATTCCTTTGACTGTGAGAGGAACGCCGTATTGTTCTTGGCAACAACTCATCCTGGCCAAACATTTTAATCGATTTGCCTGGTGCGCACCGGATTTATCAACGATCAAAATCAAATTAACGGAAATATCATTAGTCGTATATTACGCACAACAAGTCTAGTCTTCCGGGATTGAGTTTTGATTAATCCAGGGCATGTTGACCGGGTAGTTAGGCGGATTGTTTTGATTGGTAGTTCTGCAGAAAATTTCCGTTAATGCCGCCGAATGATTTACACGAGCCGAATTGAGTGATTACTATTACTAATTCAACTTCTGAAAGATTCGACATGACCTAGCCAATTTGAAAATAATTTCTTCTTTGTCTTGATCAAATAACCATTTACGAATATGTACAAAATGTCAGCGCGTTAAAGTTTAATGATTGTGATTCAATTTCTATATTTGACTGTCTAATGCTGTACCTATGTTTACGAGTCATTAGTGTAGATTTGCGAAGAACATCGAAGTACTGACCATAGATATATATATTTCGCCAAAGTTTCCGGTGGTGTCATTCTTCGTTCAATTATAGGTCCATGTAAGAGCTGGACCATTCAGAGCCAGACGGGCTAATACATATATGCTCTTCCTATGGTGTTAGATTTAAGACAATTATAGAAAACTGAAAGATTAGTTTGTTTTAATTTACAGCCATCTAAGTTTTCGGAATGGCAGTTCCTTGCGACGCAGTGCTACAGTGAAAGCCATGCCAGGAAAACTTGTCATCCTGAATTTTTTGTAGTTGGATAATGAACGTGGAGTAATGGTCTTCATTAGCCTCGCTGCTGACCTCCCATAACAAGCGGTTAGACGAGTTTGCTCGTGGATTCAATTTTTTCCAAAGATGCATAAAATTAAATTTAAATGATTGTTGTTTCAAAAACTTGGCACCGATAAATCAGCCACATGACTGTAAAGCAAACCTTATGTATACTAAGGGGCATAACTCGCATCGTTGCTGAGGCATTGGTGATAAAGCATTATTAAACAAAATAACACTTATTTACGCAAGGCAAAGAATTTGCAATGAATCCTCAAAGTGCAAACAATTATTTAACGACTGGAACTATGCGCCGTGTCTTCTAAATATCGAATACTATCCACTTGGTAGTGAGGTTTGGTTCACTTTTCTTATTAGCTCTTTCACCTCTGTTGGTTAGGTCGCGTATCAACAGATTGAAAGTAGTCCGAGGTGGCAAGTCGGTAAATGTTATAAGGATGGTTAAAATTGCTCAAGGAACTTGAAGATTATAAGTATATGGGCCACAAGATAGGAAAAACCAGTTGCGTCAAGCCCTGTTCTGCATTTGCGCAGTCAGTAATTTTCCTACACTTAATTTCTTACATCTAATTTGAAAATCCACAAGCATACTTCTACATCTTAAGTTAGAAGGAATGCAAAATATCATGCAGTTTATTATTGTGCAAAGAACAAAACTATCCGCTTCATTCAGTCTTATATAGCATTTCATCCAACTCCATCTCCGTTTAACTGGTCATATTACTGGTGTGACACTGGTGGGATTTGAACCAAATGCAATGCTACAAGACGATTGGCAGATTCGAATTTTGCTTAAGCTAAAAGCAATTGCTAGCTATTCTTTAAAAGAAAGTGCACTGTAGAAAAGCTGGTGCGGCATTTAGAGATATAAGATCATTAGTTTATGCGTAAATAAAAAGGTTGGGAATTGCTAAGTTCTTTATTACCTTTGCAGGACTCTGTATAATTTTTCTGTATTGACAAAACATTCAGGTTTTTGGGTATCGTAACTTTGCGGCACAAAGTACATACACCAAAAATAAAATAAATTAAGATAAAAATTTAAATTTATACTCCTTGCTTCAATAGAATGCCATGTGCGCTTCAGTCGACTAATATTTCTGTCACATATTTAGCATTTCTCATAGCATACCATGACAGTCAAGTAAGCTTGCGAACCAAGAATGTTATCATATTTAACCCGCAGATTCAACCGTCATAATTCCTTCTATATAACTATTATTGTCCAGATTATATAAGATTCCGATCGCGTAAAATCTGTCTAAAAATACCAAGAAATTCACACAGAGTAACTTTTAAATGTTATAAGTTTAGGTGCATGTAAAAGCGTAACCAAATAATGCGAGGTTTGTTTTGTTTAAATCCGGTCTACGAAAAGTATATATTTAACACTTAGTGCCAGAATATATTGCACACTTATGTGCATAAAATCGCATTTCCCTAATCTGAATAATTTACCAAGTAAGTCGTAATGCATTGTGGAAATAGATATTTAACGCTGACCAGAATTTATCACCTTGACAAGAGCTTTAGAATCAAGGTAGCAGTTTGGTAGTCCAGATGATCATTTTTTCGGCGAGTTTGGAAATTTGATTGCTGCCATGTGTTCATTGCCATGCGAGGCAGCATTATAAGTGCGCCGAGATGTGGAGTGTAATTGCGGTTATTAAATTGTCGATCCGTGATCGGCGTGCACGTCACATTTCAAAAGTAACGGCTTCGATCTGTGTCCCGTGATCTCTACCCATTTACCCGTGCCGGAAGCCCGTCGCTCGATTTGTTTCCATTCAAACGGCGTCTCATAATTTCTCTAAGTTCTCTCCGTCGGAGGGGTTGATAAAATGGGTCAATCTCGATATGCATGTTGATCGAGTCTTTTGTTGAGAACCACCATGCTAGGAACTGCCTTTCTCTTCTTGTTTCTTCTTTTGCCAGGAATTGTGTTTTTGCCCAATCAAAGCTGTGTTCTTTTACATTCACGTGTGTTGAGACCAGCGACGATGCATAGTGTCTTTTGCAATCTACGCGCAGGCTACGCGCAATTGCTCAAATGTACGACTTTTCCTCGAGTACCTTTGGGTTTTTGATCCATCCACTGTTTTGTTTACGTAAAATGCTGATTTTTACTTTATGAACCCACCTTAGTTTCAATAGAAGATGATTTATTAAGGCGAACCATTAGGTCATGTAATGGTAAACTTCCTCACGCACATAATAGAAATCAGTTCATAATGCTGTATCAAATATCATAACACAAAAGCCGCGTTCTTCAATTTTTGCCGTAATCATTATTATGCCATCAGTTCGTAAAGTTAATGCCGCTCCTGAATCCTTCTCTCACTCATGAAAGAAAATTTCCCATGCATATAATAAAACCCAGTGTTACCGAAAGAATGTGGGTTGTAAGTATTATTTTGCCACAGTTGGACATAAATGTGCGTAAGTCATTTATTAAATATTGACTTTAAATTTATTTGCCACTTTCGAAAGTTTAATGTCACAACATATCAGCAACTTCTTGTCTTTGCTAGTGATTTCTGGGTTGGTTGCATTTACTTCATGAAAACACAGCCATCCGTCTGTATCAGTTTGAGAAGAAATTGATCAGACAAGCTACTTCCATTAAACAAATACCTTCTTCCTGCAGTACATTACTTGTCATATATGTAATAAACGTCACCGTCGTAACTGTTAAAAGCTGTTGCATTTTAATTAAAACTATAGATGCAGCTGACTATTATGCGTTTGTCAGAAGCCTAACCAGAGTAGTGCAAGTAGGTTTGACAATGTTGCTTTTGGTTTCAATGTTCTCTGGGTAATTGTATTTCCTCCTTGTTTAAGTGTCATTTCCAGTGACAATGTTGAAAACACACTAGAATAGTGGAATATTACATTCATAAATTGCCTAACATTACTTGAGTTAATTGACTAGTGCTATTCTTTTATTATCTCGCGTAAGCAAAACATATGAAGTGCAGAACGCGTGTCACCCTAATTTGCACATTCCGACAGTAACAATCCGTTAAATAAACAAAAATACATACATGTTTTATGAAAATCAAGTTTCCTCAAACTGCGTTACGACTTGTTCCTTTAGCCGTATAATGAAAGCTGCGTTCAAATTATACAATATAGGCAAGGCCATTGCCAACATTAAGAGGGTTATTGGCCTGAAAAAACACCAATACGTCAACGCTCATTCCGGTTACCGTAGTTGCCCTTGATAATTGAATGGGAAAAGAAGATGTATTCTAACAAACATTTTTGCATAATTGGTTAATAGTCTTGGATTATATTCGCTTAAAACTAAAAAATATTAGGAGCTCTTATATAGCGGATCCATAAACCATGTGCATACTCGCTCAGCAACTGGCGCATATAGCCTTATTATCACTGTTCGAAGCTACTGGTCCACTAATTCTTACGCGGCATAATTGTATTATTGAAAATTTAGGATTATGAAAAGATTCACTGCTATCAAGCCCCATGATTTGTGTAAGCTGCCTACTTAAGGTTATTTGTATTTGCTACTATGGATGCTCAGCCTACCATTGGCAACAATGGATATTAGGGATAATTATTTGCGATCCATGTGGGACGCCGCTGGAGTGAACTGCTTTCAGAGTTAGTGCGTTGTAAAATAGAAAAAGCATTCAAAAAGATCTGCTAGTTGCAAATATCATTAGTTTCGGATTTAAAATACCTGTACCTAAATTAGTAGCATCCTAACTATCTTAATCCACGAAAAGCAAGGATTTCCCTTGCTTTGTTACTGGAGAATGACAAATTCGTAAATGTTGGCCTTTATATACTATACAACGTTTGAGACACTGCAGTTCGCAAGCAGTTCCACTGAAACGATCACCCACAGCCTGCCAATTAAGTTAGTTAATCAATTTTTCTATTATTTCTATACGGAAGATGCAATCATGGCAATAGAACTTATGAAATTCTAAGCCTCTGGATAGGGTAAACTCGATCTTGGTCAGTATGTTTTATGAAACTTCGTTTATAAACTGTCCTAGAGAAGTTGGTGACCCCATAGGAGTTCCTCTCATTTGCTGGTACATTTTTGCGTCAAAGTAAAAATAAGTGGTCATTCAGAGGTTCAGAAGTTCACAAAATGTTTCAGGTCGTTTGGTTGTTGTTGGACTTAGTTGCTTCTTAAGTAGTTACATCATGGTTCCTTTGGCTAATTTGTGACCGATTGAATTAAAGTGTGCGGTTACATGCGATGAAAGCATTATTTCATCTTCTTCTATTCTGACACTGCGCAGGATTTGAGTAATCTTTCAGCATTGTTAACGCTACGTTCGGATCCAGCAAGCAAATTATCCTGCCTGTTCTACAACTGCTTCGCCTGTTTATATATAATACCTCTTACTAAAGAAATGCAAGTGTGGTGTGCACATTATCTCTGAATTGACTGTTAGCTTTTAAATAAGACCATTTATTTAAGTATTTTCTTTGCTTTAGTTGCATTATGCCACATCCTAACGATAAACAGTAGTGGATGTGCCAGGCTAAAATAAAGATTAAAAGTTACTTAGTTTATGTTAACAAAATCAACGCTCCTAATGCAGTAATAAATTTCGAAGGTCGCCCATTATCATAGTTTGTATTTTGTTGCAATTTCAACAAAACAAGTTTCTGTTAAATCCATAAAATTTTGGTTATGAAACTTACACTACTACTATAACATTAACAATTTAAATTGAATTTCCAAATCGGATTGAATACGTGTAGTGTAAATAGCTACCTTAATAACACAGGGAAGATACTTATGAGGAACAAAATGTGATGTCTCGTTAGAGATTACAAAAGCATGACCAGTTAGTTGTGAGCAGAGGCCATGATTAAATATTTTTGACAAAATATTGCATCCGATCGCTTGATTTACACAGGAGGCCTAAGTCAAGGATAACCAGAGTTTGTCAAAATTTGTTTGGACGCACTTCCACAAACAGTTTATTATTTACTGTTAGGTTTTACACCGCGTTTTCCCTATGTAGTGGTAAATCCATGGCAACCCAAGCAAATAGCTAAATGCATGATAATTTGAGGGGTAGACACGAAGCAATCCTTTATTCTTGTCATTGCAAACTTAGATGAAAAATCTGAGCAAACCACGCGGACGTAAACGACATACGTACCTTACAAGCTTAAATATAGAAAATATTTCCAAAAATGGATACATCAGCAGTAAGCCACCGAATAGTGTAATGGGTTGCACTAATATTATTTGCCTGTTTGCAGAATGGTCCAAGATAAAACTGAACAATCTAAAAGTGATAAACATTTAACAATGACTAGAATAAAGGCACAATGAAGGTAAAGTGCAGTGCAAGGAATTTATCATAGAACCTTTGCCAAACTACCATTATTCTAGATTTTTTTGTGAAAACTGAAAATTCTGGTTGATACGATATATGAAAACAGTAATAAGCTTTGGAAATTTGTACTATGCTGTGATATTAGAAATATTGGGACGTGCGTCAATAAAGAACGGTTTTACCCGTATTTGCCAAACCAAAAATTTCGCAAGCAATTTAATTTTCAGCAAATGAATTTGTTAGTTGTTATAGGCTTTTACTTAAGATTAGTTAGTTCGGACTAGGGAAGCATATTGATTCGGTTATGTTATTATGCAAATACCTTTCGGTAAATGTCATACCTTTTATACGTTCACATGAAAGTAAATATGTTCCTGAATATTGCGGTCATACTTCTCAAGTAATTATAATGGCAGCTCAAAATATTTGGTCTACATGAGCATAACTAAAAGGAATCGCAACAACTTTGCCACAAATTTTAATATATTAGAATTTAATGCACGCATTCGATTAAATAGTTTCACATCTCAAAATAAAATACTTCACTTCTAATAATAAGCTCTCATGAAGTAGAAAATTTGGATAAATGGGAAGCATTTATTTGTTTAAAAACAGAGTTCTTAGGACTAAGCAAGATATCTTGAATATGCTGATAAGTGCAACTTATGTTTTGGAAGTTCCTACTAGCCTTTCTATCGATAGGCTTTAAAGCCATAACTTTGCATTGCAAGTGTCAACAATAATCGGTCATAGTAGCCAGGTAATAAAGAAACGGCACCCGAATAAAAACAATTTATGTCTCACATTTGACCATCTTGGAGATATCGCAGCCAAAAGCCGTTCTAATACGCTATGTAGAACTCATGAATAACGGAAAAACCCAGAAATCTTAAGGTTTGCATAACACTGTAGCTGAAGTTCTAGCTATAACGCGCAACATTGACATTAAAGCCTGTGCTTCATAAAATTTGGCATAAGTCCGGAACACATCAACCTTTAATTTTAAAGCAACCTGAAATCGTGGAGACAACTCATCTAAATGATTAAGAGCTTGTAGATCAAGAACGAAATATCCCGAATAAAATTAAATAAGGTAGATGGTTTAGCAAGACCTTCCATGCTTGTGGTTCTGAACCAGCAACTTCTAATATTTGTAGTCCTGCTGGGTTGACCATAAACTGAGGAGCCGCCAGCTATGTGTAGATGTTTACACGTACTTTACTGCACCTAGTACATGAGCTTGCATCCTTGACAAAGATGCCTCTCGCGCAGATTAACACACACCAACGTTAAGTAGAGTTCGATAGAGCCAAACTTAGTGAACATGATTGCCGATTTAATCCATTCTACCACCAGTGACATATTGGGATGCCCTGGGCTTGTTTAACCAGACTACTAATCACATTGTTTATTCTATGTATCATGTGGCGGTGTAATTAATGCAGCAAAATTGTTGGTTATAATTTTTCAGCACAGCAGTTGGCCTGCTCCTGAATTTGCCAACTAGCGACCAATAAACTACACGGTAATCCTGTCCATAATATTGGTGCGGATGTTTAGGAACGGCTTGTACACGTTCATCCTCTTGAAATATAAAGTAAATAAGTCAAAACATGATTTTCCAAAAGCACGCTCTAGTTTGACATCCAAGCTAGACTTTGTTAACCACACAAAAGTGGACGCTGTTACAGGAAAGACAGTTTAGTTATATATCGATGTGTATAAATTCTAATGAACTCCAAGCTTTTTCTCAACACTTTCGAACTGCTGGTTTCGGGGAACTACAGAACCCTTGACTTTCACTAAGCTTAGTGGTTAGGTAACAGTTAGTACAAGGAGAAAACAATTTTTCACCCAGAGGCATTCACTAATGATGTAATACCTTCGTGCTTTGCTGCTTTTTCTGCGCTTAATGATGTGCTTGGCAGCATTAAGCACGTAACAGTTTTCTTAGTTCCATACGACAAAAAAGGTTTCCTTGAAATGAGATGGGTGCATATGTTTTATGATACTTTCAAGACGACTTTTTAGCTCTGGAAACTTGCTGTCATTTATAGAACTGACATTTTCCGCAGACAGATGACGTGTCTTGTCGCATATGTTTCATATCCTAACAAATAGCATTAAACTGTATTGTAAGAACATCAATAAATGCAAATCAAATAGTGACATGGGCTTGCGATACTTGCAAATGTTCAAGTTAGCAGAACATTGTTATTTCGAAATAGCAAGTGCATGAAAGACAGTTGGATAAATTTGCTTTTCCCATTGTAATCCGATGAATCAAGACCTAAACGCTTATCGCAAGGCTTTCGAAACAAATCTTGTCTATTGCCGAGGCTATTTACATCTATCATCTGAAGCCGGGATTATGCATGCATAAACGATTCATACGGCCGATACTATTATCATGGCCAACTGACATGGTTACTTAACTACCCTTTGTGACCTTTTTTATTTACCTTAGGTCGCTGAAGGTTGTATTAATTTCCTTCGGTGCCCTTTTCTTACCATCTGTAGCCTCCTTTAGTCATCCATCTTGACCTTGCAAGCACGTTACAATTTATCCCAGCCCGATTTGACGCTTATCCCACACAACCAGTGTTGTGTAAAACGTCGGGTCTGAAGAGAGTTTAGCGAAAAGAATTCTTAACCCTGAACTGATTTCTGGTTTTCATTCAGCTGATTACACTGGGAATATTTGCTGTGCTGAAAAGCAGCATTGCCCGTGATTCTTTCGAAAGTTGCCTTTTATCACATCGTCTCCCAGCTCCGGATACAAGAAGCACACCTAGTGTTGACCGTCTTATACCACTGAACAATATGCATCGCTACGCAAAATTTCGACAAAGTTATTAGTGAGCGAATTCAACAAAGAAGCATAATACCAAATTTCACAATACTCGTTTGTAGTAAGCGCTGTATTTCCTGGAGCTGCAGCCTATTTGGTTTACAAGTATGATTTCAAAATGTATGCTTTTTATTAAGCGTACTACATACAAGTATTTGCACAGTAGGAGAAAATCCTTCTATGTCGCAGCATCACAGATATATCATACACCATATGCTCTGAAAGGTTATAGTTCCAAGGACTAAATATATTGAAAATACTTATCCTATAACCTGAATAATTTTGGTAAACTATATAACATAAAATATCTGTCAAGAAATATTTCATGTACAAAAATCAAATCTATACCACAGATAAATAAGCCTAGGCAAACGGCGTCTGAAATTTCGTCATTGTCATAAAGGAGCAGCACAGGTATGTATCGTATTCAGTTACATATGTGAAAGTGAATTGTATTGATCTGTAGGGAAGTGTAAATCCAACAAAGATTTGAATTTCTGCACAGATTCGGCCTCAACGACGTGTTCTGGCAGACTGTTCCAGGCGTGCACAACGTTCCGCTCGAAACACAGGGGGTGAGTGCAGTACCTATGAGATCCAAAAGCATATAACAACGAAATGACCAATTAATACTTTCCTGGTACTTGCCTTGGGATCAATAATTGGAACAAGAACCATTTGCCTGATTTCAGCCAGGTAGGTAAACATAGACGTATTCATTCGTATCAAGGTATGGCAGAAACAGAATGCTACAACACTGCGTAGCATAATCAATACAAAATAAAAGAGATTCGACTCAATCTGGCTGTCGGATTTCAGTCTTGTCCACAATATTCTGCTAAATATAGATGCCATGCCAAATTCTCAGGATAAATTATTCAGGGATTTATGCATGGATTTAAAATGTCGTTGAAATGCATTCAGCATAATTGTACAAGCAAGTATACAAAGTCCTCTTCTATCAGTTTAGAGAACAATATAGTTACATACCGTAAAGTGTGATAAAGAATTAAAGTAAAATTGTGTACTTCCGTCACGAACTGGCTAGTTAAATTGACGACAGGTTTTTGGCGCTGCTTGCATTTCATATTGCTCCGCATGACCGACTGATTCCTTCCTTATTTGAATATTCAATTAGAAACGACCTACACTGGGAGTCTGACAGGAGTCGGGTTTGTGGATAGCATACGCCTTGGTCACTAGGCATGAGCACCGTCATCAACGTTTGGCGTTTATGTTAGAATTGCGTTGTTTGTTTGCATAATTATCGACTTTTCTTAGGTAATATAATCTAGAACGCATTTTTCTGGTTCATATTGTGACCAGTATTCGCGTGGGGCTTCGTGATCCATGATGACGGTCTCCGGTTCACAGAGGGGCGCTCGGTTGTGTTGGGTCATCCTTCGTTCCACCCAATTCGACAAGTGTTCAGCCAATATCTGAACCAAATGATCTTCCGTTATGCCCATGTAAATGTCACCACTACTGTAATTGAAATGCTTAACCACATTAGAGCCCGAAATAGCCGAACAGTAGCGCTGATGTTCATTAAGAAAGAGATTCTGATCATCACTCTGAATTTACCTGGCTTTCCGAGCGTGGATTTATCTTTTCCATGGTTCTAAGGGTTGCCATAACTTTTCCGAAGTAATGGGTGAAATATCAGCTCGCACATGTTGCACAATTTTCTTACGCTTGGCTTATAATCGTATTCGTCCAAGTTGCCTGGTGAACTGGAACAGCTTCCGCCAGTAAAATCCATAAGGTGATCGCTGGTGTGACATTACAGCCCTATAGTGCATTGCCATCAAGATGTTTACCGACGGCACCTGGATCAGATTTTTTAAATATGAGAATATGCTCTAAAAGGGCAAAGGAAGGCGCAGCAGTATGTCGCAAAGGATGAAGCACAAAAGTCATTCATGCTTGAATATCCTAAAACCTTTAAACATAAATTGTTTATGCCCTAATAACATAAGTCCAGTTGTAATTAAGGTTTCGAAGTATTTTGATAATGCTTCGGGTACTCATTCCTTTATTATCAGCAAAGTCAACTGAAGCTCATTAGCAGTGTTGGCATATCCCAATGGACATATAAAATAGGCTCCAAGCTACAAAACTTGCCATAATTGTCTGTTACCAGGATCCAATGCCCCGGTGTGCTACCCATCAGGTTAGGTGGAAAACAATATACCATTTTTTCTACGCGTGATTCGACCCCTGATTTCTACTATTATTCATTCATTTTGCCAAGCGTAGTGTAATAGCTCCTGCCAGAAAATTGGCCAGCGTCCTAGCTGGTGAGAACCCAAAGCCCTATCTCAGGCCATCGGTTGGTCCACTATAGAAGCGTCTGCATCAGACCACCAACATAAGAGATATGAGGCTTAGCATGGATATAGGAATTAACAAATGTGTACCCGAAAATACAAAGCACAATACCCCTTCGATTCTAAAATTTCTAACCTTTACAACCATATTCGTTCGGGCACTGCAGCGAATCAAACTTATCTACCTATATCTCAGATGTCATTTGGCCCAGAGATCAAACAAATGCTTGGAAACGCAATTACAATAACGGCAGGGTCGATGCTCATGTCTGCACTTCCCGGAATGCCCCAACTCCCGGACACAATTCCGGCTTGGATAGCTGGACATTGAGAGGTTTTATTCCGAACTCATGCGCAATCACATCAACTACAACCGGCTGAACAGATTGCCCTGTACACGATTGTCCTTGATATTAACAGGGACCCTCATGCCATATTTAACTTGACCATGCATCCAAGTATACTCATGGGATTCTTTCACTTCTTAAATAAATGTTTATGCAGTCAATTGTTCATTTGTTCTCCGAGCTTGGCGGTTTTCTCGCAAACGTTTCACCACCATGCGAGGTGGCATCCTCAGTGCAGTGATATGCAGCGTGTAAGTTTACTAAATGAGTCCTCCATCCATGATCGACCTGCAGGTGACTTTGAACGTGGCAGTGTCGATTTAGGTCCCGTGACCTCCACCCACTTCCCCAAGGCTAAAGTCGGCGCCCGAGTTGTTCTGTCTCAAACCGCGTGACAAAAGGTTCTTTAGATCTTTCTGTCGTAGTGGCTCGTATACTGAATCGATGTCCATGTGCATGTTGATTGAATGTTTCGTTGAAAACCAAGCTTCCAAGAATTCTCTTTCTTTTCTTGTTTCACCTCGTGCCAGGACTTCTGCTTTGCTCCAATCGAAGCTATGTCCTTCTTCATCTACATGCATTGAAACTAGCGACGATGCATAATGCTTTACACAGGCTCTCTTGTGTTCTTGTATCCTTGTTACCAATTTTCTTCCCGTCTGGCCAACATAATCCCTTTCGCTATCTCGGCAATGTATTTTGTATACTACATTGCGTTGTTCATGTGCTTGCAGTTTTTATTTTGGTTTTGAAAGGGTTTTTCTCAACGTGGCAGTTGGATTGTGTGCTACGATGAGATGCTGCTGTTTGAATAGTCTGGCTGCCATTTCCGATATGTTCTTCATATAAGGCAGAACAACCCGTTTCTCCGTTGTCGTTGTTGTTGCCCCTGCCGCTGTTGTTGTGCTTGTTGTCGCCGCTGTTGTTGTTGTTGTTGTATGCTGTATGTTGACGTTGTTGTGATTCAGACACCTTCGGATAAAACTTCATGGGTATCCGTTAAGTTGGAAACATTTAAGTAGGTGTTTTTCTTCATTTTGCTTTGCTTCTGTTGTACTGCAGTGTGTTTGCACTCTGCGAAACAGTGTCCGCACACAGCTTACTTTGTGGCATTTCGGGTGGTTGCTGTTAAAGTTCAGAATTTGGTCTGTGTGTGTGTCTTTTCTGTAGACCGATGTTGGCAGCTCGCCTTCCATAGTTCTTGTTACTAATACATCCAAGAAAGGGAGCTGTCTTTCTTTCTCCAGTTCCATTGTAAATCGGATGCCTTCCATGGCGTTATCCAATAGCTGTTGTGCGACTGTTATTTGGTTGCGTCTGATTATCACAAAAGTGTCGTCCACATACCGAACCCACAGTTTCGGGTTGACGAGTGGTAGTACCTCCTCCTCCAATTTCTGCATAACCATCTCTGCCATGAGCCCTGACACAGGTGATCCCATTGGTGCGCCTTTCAATTGCTCATAAATCTTTCCATTGAATGAGAAATGAGTCGACAAACACAAGTGGAGCAGTTTACATACATTTTCGGTCGTCATTTTGCCGATTTGTTGTTCACCGACCTCCAGCCATTCCGTGATGACCGCTATTGCTGTCTGCAAGTTGACAGACAGAAGCTTGGTTTTCAACGAAACATTCAATCAACATGCACATGGACATCGATTCAGTATACGAGCCACTACGACAGAAAGACCTAAAGAACCTTTTGTCACGCGGTTTGAGACAGAACAACTCGGGCGCCGACTTTAGCCTTGGGGAAGTGGGTGGAGGTCACGGGACCTAAATCGACACTGCCACGTTCAAAGTCACCTGCAGGTCGATCATGGATGGAGGACTCATTTAGTAAACTTACACGCTGCATATCACTGCACTGAGGATGCCACCTCGCATGGTGGTGAAACGTTTGCGAGAAAACCGCCAAGCTCGGAGAACAAATGATCAATTGATTCATCAACCCGAGCTACCAGTATTTCGAAATGTTTATGCAGTCTTCATTATTCTATGAAATGAACATTACTACAAGTGCCCCTAAACCTAAGGATCACAAGCATGCGGCTGACATTGCATTTGTGCAAACTACTTATTTCTGCCTGCGGGTCCTGCAAAATAATTTTACCTTTTTACTAATTACAGGTGCATTATGGCTGGCACTTCACCAATGCTGTAACCTTGTGATCACGTCCATCGATATATGCCAAAAAGGAGGAGAATTAAAATGAAGTTATTTATTCAAGGCGACAAACCTCTATAAACTATCAACAGATGGTGGCTTATGCATGTGGTTATATAAAATGTGTACAAACACGTAAATGTCGCATTAACTATGTTGAAAAATGTTCAGGATATATAGAGTGATATAGGCTGAATGAATCCTGTGCCGCCCTGTCTAATACATACTTCCCGTCCTCCATTACTCTGCAGCTATATTCGCAACCAAACATAGTACAATTATTCTTGGTTTTCAGCTCTATGGTGGTTTACATCGTTAAATATCATCGAGAGACTTCACGAAGAGGCCTTTTCACCAAGGCTTATTTACACCGAGCCTAAACGTCTCGTGTAAGTATAACATAATATACGGGCACAAGAATTTTTCGGCACCAATTTTGCACACTTTTTCCATTTGTTCTCACGTTCGCTTACAAAATCTAGTTTTTAGCCAACCGCGTCGTGCCTATTAAGTACTGGTAATTCTGTGCGACATCGTCCCATTTTAGATTCTCCTCCCAATTCAAAGAAGATAAAACCATACTATACATGTTTTATTTCCTATTTTCGCCTAGTTGCTAGCGAAACAAATACGCCATTTGTATCAAGGAATAATAAGTGCGCTACCATCCTTCACCAAATAACCTTCAAACGACTGGAGGTTTTTCACTTATTTTTTATGTTATCAAGCGAACAACGTTGTTCCTAGCCTATCTGTTTTCCATTAGTTTCTATCATTACGGTAAAAGTCATTTTTATTTTTGTTTCTTTTATTAACTTTTGGGTTCGTTGCTCATTTGCACCTGATTTAAAGAAAGTAGAAAAGGTCTTCTTTCATACAGATCTATTAGCTCATTATGCGGCACTGTTAGTCATACCTAATTTAAAAATGTTCGCACTTTAGTTTATCTCCAACGTGTTATCATCAGTTAACCTTCTTTCCCCCTTCTAAATCCGTCATGCTCACTTCCATGAGCGTGCCCGAAATTGGGTTTACTGAATGCATAGACAGGTTCCGTTTAATATGGGATAACTAACATCAATGGGTCGGCTCGACGTCTTCCTGTTTCCTTTTAATGAAGTATGAGTAATAACCTCCCAGCATCGTGAATTCCAATGAATCACAAGTAACGGCACGAGAACGAGTTGCGGAGAACGCGTGAATATAAGTGGAAAGTCCAACAGTGTTAAAATGTGTAAAGTAACGAGCGTTGTGATTACACGCACTCCTGTAAAACTACTACTACTTCACTATGACCGAGCATGGAACCGTTGTACAAAGTGCTCTTAACCCTTGCGGGAACAGCACCGAGAAGTAGTCTAGGAATGCACCCGTATTTTTTACTATCTTCTTATTCTACAGGCCGGAATGCTGCGTTTGAAATCCACGCTTACACTCTACCCCTTCTTTAAGACCTATATCACATTTGAACAATGGCAAATGTTTTGCCAAACTAAATGCATAAGTAACTTAAATTTTACTCCCGACAGTGCGAGGCAGTCCCACACAAGCATGCTTATATAGGACTGCTCATGCATGGGCATATTAACATAAACAGGATTAACACATACTTGTACGAATAGGTTGTAAAATTACCTGTAACGAACGGTGTCTATGTGCCTAATAATATATGAATATTTTCTTCGGTATGAATTTACTTAACTGTGTTACCTGAACAGGTTAATTTGACCCTGCGTATGGTGCCACGTCTATTCAGGTCCTTGGTATAAGAGAGCTTCGAAAGAAATCTTCGGCTGGGAAGACGAACTTCTATGGAGTGAGGAGGGCTATCCGGATAAGGGAATGTCGTTGAAATTGCTTACTGGCGATCATAACTGCCACGTCTTAGTGCTGCTATACAGCCTTAGGTGAAGATATAGGGAGAATGCTCGCCAAGTGTTGACTCACCGCGTCCAGAAACACTGCTTCCGAACCATTCGCTGGAGTTGGATTAACCTGAACAACCCAGCTGGCACCACACGGAACCTGTTCGGCGAGCCCGCTTTGTCAGACTACAGAGAGAAAGGTTTTCGTCCTAATCCAGTTTCTAGAACACAACATAAAAAGAATAATTGGACTTACTCGGACTATCCTCCTAAACCGAACTATGTACAGTTTCGTCACGTTTCCAGCAAGAATGACGCTTACCATCTGTTCACTTGATTCGGAGTACCATCTCCTTGGACTTTGAACGACTGGGTACAGTTTTTATATTCACTTCGTAACAAAAAAACAATTATTTGTCATTGGTCTACGAATCACACATAATCCACCACGCCAGTGCATTCTAGCACGGCGCCCTGCATCGTTTAACCCCAGTGGATTAATTCTAACGAAAAAGATAACAACTAATTCATTGCTACTCGGATACATTTCACAATGACTGCATAGAAAGGCCGATTAAACTAGTGACAATTGCTAACCACCAAGAAAGTCCAACGAATCTATTTCGACAGTGTAACAAATGCACATCGTCTCCAGGAAGCAGATAATTGCTTGACACTGCCAAATGAAATTATGGACTGCCGACTGAGACTAGCAGCAACTTGCACCAGTTGCGAACAATCCAGACAATTGAAGCAACATGCCTTCATCGATCAAACTCTCTTTTCACCTAAGCTTATTTCTATCATCCCGTTACAACCCATGGATATCGGACTGTAGCACACAGTTTTGCTGCATTTGGTCGGATGAAAACAAATAGAGGATATTATTTGTTGCTCCGTTCAAACTACTTTTCTCATATCAAATTCCCATATTTGTCTGCTTCAAACTCTGTTTAACTTTTAATCAATTTATTTTACGTCATCACCTCCGCATTAGCCTGCGGTCGGTGGCGTACCTTCCACAGATGAAAATGTTTATATAATACCGTCCGAACGGGTCAACGGCAGTGTTCCAATGCGTGATGCATTTTTGCCTGGCATGCGTTCGCCCTAAAAATCGTCACAAAAGTTCGTTTAGCTACATTGCACGTTCCATCATCATTTCACTTTATAGGTTATCGCTGTTGATGTCTTCCTTACACGCACAAGCAAACAGACTGCCGTCACATCAAGTAAAAATGTTTCTCAGCAATGTTCTATTAATTCTACAACATTCATACCTTTTAGCTATTTTGTATGTCGTGCAAAGCAAGCTGTATTTTGCGAATAATTGCATGTAAAATGTTGATCATGCCTCCTATTGTGCGCCTCGATGAATTCAAGAATAAAATAGTCATTTATTTTAGAGCCGTAACGACGTTGAGATTATATCTGGGTTCGGTTATTTAACACAGTGCCCACCTACTATCCCTGCACTACCTCCAGCTGAAGGATTATCCGTTGGCGTAGACCACCAAATGTCAGGCTTCCGATGGGATCAATGTTTCTCAGTATGGATGCTAACGCACCAAAATCCTAGACTGCCAATCGTCCGGGCGTCGGAAAACTTTACCTAAGGAGTTGGTGAAGTCGTCTCCTACTTTTGCTCAGACGGGTCTGAGGCCAGTCGCAAGTGCCGCTCGTTCGCAGACAGAAGCAGAACGAAAATGCAGCGAAATGCAGCGAAGTAGGCTCACACTGTTTTGTATTTGTAGTGAAGCATTTCCACAAAATCTTATATGGCCTTCACTTTACCTTACTAACAAACCACAAATCCCTTCTTGCTATATTCATCTCGAAGAAAGGATCTCCGCTATATACAACCAATTGTTTGCAATGAGGTGCTGGATTGATTTCAAAATTATATACCGAAGATGAGTGACATTTGTCAAGCCAATGTACCATCAAGACTGTTAGACGTACAGTGCCAAGCAGTAAAACTGGCAGTTCTAATCTCTTTATTGAAAAGGTATTCAACCGTGCCTTATCTTATACTGTGAAGCAGCTCCCAATATTCTGCAGCCTGATAGGAGACAATGTTACGGGACCTGTTACAGTCAATGTTGAGCAACTGTTAACATTCACAGTGGCCAAGAGTAATTTTGGACGCACGGCTGTGACAATTGTTCTAGAAACGCAATGCATTATCTGTCATCCAAGGCGGTATCCTGTTTTGTGCACGCGAAGTCACTGCAAATGAACGTCAAATCCAAGTCCTACATAAATTGCACACTGAATATCCCGACTCAAACAGGCTGAAGGTTCTAGCAAGCAGCTGCGTGCACTGACTATATATGGATTCACAAATCAAACAGTCAACACGTTCGTGTTCGAAGCGTGAACAAGCAGCAAAATTGCCACGCCAATAGAAACTGTTCTCCTGGCTGCCGTCCATGTAACCATTGCCAAGGGCAAACTAAGATTTCGTATGGCAAATCAAAGAAAAAATTTCTTACTTACCATCGATGCAAATAGCGACTGGCCCGACAGCTCCAGAATGTCGTACATCACAACATGGGCCACGAGTACATTTTTCAGGAAAGCAAACCGTCGACACAGTTTTCCGGGTACAGCAGTAGCTGCAAATGAACCTTTACTTCAAACGAAAAGTGTGACCATGCATAAGTGACCTAAGCCGCATAAACATTTCCCTGAAACTACTCTGCTGCAAAGGTTGCTACGCAAATTTTATATATAGTTACATAATTAAATAATCTATTCTTAGCTACTTCAAGGCATCCTACATATGGTTTGATCAAGACTGTACAAAGGTTTGTTCCGCAACAGGCAGGTTGCTTTGCATGAAATGCGCTGTTTGCACAATATATAGTAGTTACCAAAATTTTGTTTGCACTGCTCAGGAACGGAACCTTTAACGTTGTGACGAACGGCTGGATTCACGAATGTGTAATAGTGTAATATATAGTGTGGAGCCGGATGGTAGGAACAGGGATTGGTCATTTAATGTAACTCTCCAAACTATGTTAGATGATGTAAAAGGTCGCTCTGCTTAACTTTCCAGTGTGTGTTTTTGGGTGAGACTTCATTAATAGCCTTGATGAAATCCACATGGAGGACAAAAGCCGGATACCAGCATCCATGGATTTAGACCACTACTTGAATTACCGGTAGATAACTGGCACTTGATCGCAAACAACAAAACCCGTTTAGTGCGCTTGAACTACTTTTGAGGCTCGGAAAATGTTAGTTAGGAGAGCACTTGAGAACCCGCTCCAAAACCTTTAATACAACATATGTTAGCCATAGGGACCGATAACTTGCAGGATCTTGCCGATTACAATTTTAGTTGTGTTTCATTACACATAAAATTTAAGAAGGGCGGACACCGAGCCACAACACAGCGCCGAAATATTTGCCTCAGGAATAGCAGTATGGTCTGTTAAAATCTTGCTGAAAAAAGGAAGAAATTCATTAGATCCTGGAAAAAGTTTAGACCTAGCTAGAACAAATATCTGTCACCATGTTAGCGATGATGTCAAAGTCACTAAAGAGAGAAAGACGGACAGTGCATCTCACTGCACGAGGATGCCACCTCGAATGGTGGTGAAAGCTTTTCGACAAAACGGCCAAATTCGGAGAACAAACGAACAATTAACTCATCTACCCGAGCTTCCAGTATTTCGAAACGTTTTAAAGGTTCTAAGCATTATAACCGACTACATTTGGGAAAGACACAAACCCTGCTCGATACAGGGCTTATTCAAGTGGGTTGGGTCAGCAAGCGAGATATTCCGATGATAGACACTGTAGTTGTGAATTAAAGACCGTGATTTTTCAGTTAATAAAAATTAGACCATGGTAACTCCTCCTGACCTCTACTTAAACGTCAACAGAACTATTAGTTGTGCAGAAGAAAGGACAATTTCGAGTATATGCGGCGTCTGACCAAGGCAAACGCTCGTAATTGCCGCCACATGTTAAATTAAAGTGCTTTCAAGTACAGCTTCTAGGAACGTCGAATGGAATGAGTTAGTTACAGCAGCACAGTGAAGCAGATCTCATGCCTTATTTTGGGCACTAACGTCCATACCAATGGGCAACTTTTCCTTCAACAGTGCATTATTAGTGGACCCAGTAAACGCTCATCAAACTTCAAAGGTGTGTGCAGAAAATATGAAAAGACATGCTCTGCATCAACTGTGAATGCAACACCCAACCTATTCGGAACGACCCACATTTCCCTAATACAACACCGGCTAGATAGGCTTACAACTACCCCTTCCAGTCAAGCATAACGCTGCCATCCGACAACACAACTATGTAATCACCACCGGTGCCATTGTAACCAGGACAGTTTGTTTCGGAATTGGGGATTTATAGGGACAGTCATGTCTCCAAAAACGCCAAAAATTCCGATTGGAGTAGTAAGGCAATAGGTGTAACATCCTACAATATCTTACGTAGACTTTCCACGTTCACAAACGATACTTGCAACACAGTTAATGATTACAAAGCAGTGCTTGGCAATAGCTATTTTCTAGCGAGTTCACTTTATTATTTGAAGCACGCTACTCCTTAACACGCAAATCGGTTTTATTTCTGGCAATGCGAGATTGTAATTCAGCTTCTGCAACCTTTATTTTTACCCGCTGCTCTGAAGCTAGACCATGTGCCACTTGTAACAGTTCTTCCTTGAGGCGCGGAGTCTGCCGTAGCATCTCACAGCATTCTTCTTCAAGCTAGCATAATCTCATAAAAAGCAATATCTTGGGGGAATATTCAAGTTTTACACCAAGGTAAAAACCAGCAAATATACTAATACCCAATTTCTCTTTTCTAACATTAAGTAAATCATTCATTCAGAAAAGCACCGAACCTGCAAAATTTTCATTGCTG
Organism: Dicrocoelium dendriticum; assembly: GCA_944474145.2. NCBI lineage: Eukaryota > Metazoa > Platyhelminthes > Trematoda > Plagiorchiida > Dicrocoeliidae > Dicrocoelium > Dicrocoelium dendriticum. Next base: position 113,513 of record CALYDF020000010.1, read on the forward strand.
CCTTTGTTTAACTTTACAATAAGTAGTTCATTATGACGGGGCGACCATCCCAGTTAAAAATTTCATAGCCTTGGAGGTCTGTGGCCAAGTAAACAGCTCGTTCCTGAGCGATTTCTCCATTTTTTGTACCTATGGAGAACTGGCTTGAGCCCGCGCGTTTGTGGGTGTCATATGGTATGCTTTCACATTGCTCACAGGCTCAACCTTATGCCCAACAGGATCCCGGTTTGCGAGATCTGGTGCGGTTTTCGCCTTTACGACTCTAGCAAACATCTTGGACAGGGACGTACTGGACTGGGCAATAGATAAAGATGAGAGATAAAGTAGCAGTGCTTGTGGCATCTGGCGTGACAAAATAAGAGCACAAAGCAGGAAAACACGAAGGCGAATTTTTGGAAGCCGTCTGTTGTTAATCAGACTGATCAGGGGCCGGGCTAGGAACGAATGCATATAAAACAGACTGAGCCCGCTACTCGTTAACTAAATTGAAATAGGAGTCACCATATTTACCAACAGAGGAAGACGCAGACAGCTGAAGGCATGCATACAACTTTGCAAAGATACCACAACAAGTGTTATGCAATTAACTATCGCAGAATGAAAGTTGAACGACCTTGGAACGAGGCGTGGCCTCCTTACCACGATCTAGACAACTAAACACCATGAGGATCGATGGACCAGCGGAAGGTTACGAGTATCTCAAGAAGTCCAAGTACTTTTGTACCAACTGAAAATGACAAATGCTAAAATTCGTTTTCTGTGTTACCCGGATATCGAATTCCTTCAATACATATAGGCAAGAAAATTTTGAACGGTGAAGTGCAATAAGCACGCATCAGCTATTCCACTGGTTTCCTCCACTGTTGATCAATGACAGAGAATCCATCGGTAGCATCAACTGGGCAACTATTTAACTGATTTTACATACTATTCACCACAACTTAAGTCACAAATATTACAAAGATGATTTGCAAACACCTACAAACTTGCAAACCCAACATGAGCAGTTTCGGCACCTGCCCAAAAGTGCTTATTTCATTATATTAACAATGGCATCTACAGTACGATTACGATACGTATCACAAACAATTGTTTTTAGCATTTAGCCTGCGGCAATTCCATGTCACAACATGATTTTCGTGGGTGCGGATTAGTTACATGCAGCGTTCATGCAAACGGGTTCCATTTATTGTACAGTGTTAGCATGCAGTTACGTAAATAAATACATAAAAATAAAGATATATTTCTACACTTGGCTGGAAGCTACGCCGTCGAGGATTCAACTCATCTTGTACAGCGACCACATGCACTTGCATGAGTAAAAATGAAGTTGGGTTTACTTACTCTTTGCTCAGTAGTATTGCACCAGGACGGCAGAAATAGCTTTTGTGGCAAGTGCTAGTTGAATAGGCGATTTCTTCGGCTGCCTGCAAATAGTGAAAGGTTTCAACGCGTTCCGGGTTTTAGTCGCTGTATTCCACAGTCGAACATCATGCTTCTCGATATCATCCGCTGCGTTCCATTACACATGGGCAGGTTTTGCACCTCAGCTCTGTACGCCAACGCTGTAGAAACCGTCCATCAACGGTATTAATTCCAGCTCCAGTAGCCAGCTTCGGTAGACAAAGTCCCGATAAGTGGTGTACTCATGGAATGAGTAAAATCGACGGCATCAAGAATATCGAAAAGAGTCGTTAACATATCTAGTAAAAATAACCAAAACATTTTATAAAAGAAATGCCTTTTTTGTACAGCGGCCATTCGGCATATTTAGTTGGAAAACGTAAGCGTAACATATAAAAAATATATGATTAACGAGTGAGCAAGAGCGCCAAGCTAAAATGGCTATATTCGCGGCAAAAAGTAAAAACCAGTTATGTAGCAAAAAGATTTTCGAAAGAAAACTTGAAATGTCGGTCAGAAGAGCGCTCGATCGCTTTTTACTATAAGTGCAATTACCGCATTCCTTGCAATTTTTCCCGCATTCGGACGCAACCGCCAATACCGTAGTCAAAAGCCTTGTTAGAAATGCTGTACTTCTTTTTAAGTGTATACGATAAAGTAAGAATAATTATAAAAAGTGTTTCATTGCTTTACAATTTAATAGGGTTGCGCATCTAGAAATACACAGTATAGATCCAACGTAGCACTACTTACGGCGTACGACGCAGTGGCCGCAAATTAACTCGCCATACTTATGTAATAAGGCATGGACGAATATGTGAAACATATACAGAGAAACGTACGAAAATCAATGTCAAAAGAATTGCCCGCGAAATTATATGACGCTTTGTAAATAGGCCATTGTTAAAGGAACTCTTTGGGTTGTTTTCAGAGGGCAGATGTTTGAAGTACCCATTGCATAATTTAAAGCACTAAAAGTGATCAAATTTAAGAGGTTGTCAGTTTTGTCCCGATAGTACGTGAACCAGGTCTACGTTGGTAATTCTGGACAGATCAGTGTCCATTTGGCACTACTGAGCCTGTAAAGAACCTCAATTTATTAGACCAATTCCGCCAGTTTTCTCAATATTTGCTTATTGCGTGCATTCCTATACATGGATCTCTAATGCTAGTAAACAACACAGGTTTCGCGTCAAGAATAAAGAAATGAGCATCCTTAAGAAATGCCAAACCCGCTAAACGTGCAATTCGCTAGTGTCGGCATGGGTAGGGCCTCAAAAACTTTGCTTGCTAGGGCTAGGATATGCCGGTCGCAAAGCATTTTTGTGCCCCACTTGTTTGGATGCATTACTGTGTAACTGATTGATAGGTTTGAGCTTCCACTATAATTTTGAAGGTTCAGTATTGGTGAAAAAGTAAAATAAGGTTTGAATTGCACACAATTTATGACCTCGGTGAATGTTCTGGTGAGAGCTATTCTAGTTCACCAGGCAGCCCTATGAATAATATTATAAGTCAGGAACATCGAAGTACGCAAGAAATAGGAGCTGGTTTTCCACCCATCTCTATGCATGACGCGAAGTGGACAATCAATTTAATGGAAACACAAATTTTGAACTGATGACCAAGATAAGGCAAGAATTTTTTTCAAAATCGCTGGACTTCCAACCAGCTTGGGTGACAAGGATCTCCGGCACTTCGCTAGATTTCGTGCCTGTGTCAGAGGATATGCAATAATAACTGTTAGGTGACAAGCATTGCAAGTAAAATGGATCTGGTTCATCATGCCGTCAGTCTACCACGGTTTCCAATAGTGATTGGTATATGCTCATCTCAGAGAATAGCTAAGAGATCTGGTGTCAAGAGGAGATAAATTGGCATGCAAAACGGCTGGTTTAGACGACCTGACTCAACTGACAGTGCGCATAGTATTACGTTTGGCTCAGCAAATTTGTACCAACCTAGCTTTATTAATTATTCATCGGAACATATAGGAAAATGTATGCTTCCAACAACGGCGCCAATGTGATGCTACCGTCCACTACGAGGGGATTCATCTAGCAATGGGATTTTTAATGTTGTTAGTAATAACTATATTCGCAGCGCCACGACTTAACGCATAGGTTGTAATAAGGGATATATAGATGAATAACAGCGGATTTTAAGATATCGTTGGGGCCATATTCACAAACAGCCCCCATGTAGGCAAATACGTGTGGGACCAAAAGAGTAGAGTTGCATTGAATAATACCAACGGGTTCAGTTAGATTTTGCTAAGAGCAGTTGAGAGCCAAACTCCACGGACTATCTGCATATTTGTGCGCCTACTCGAGTCTTCGTTGCGGAACATATCGCAAACTTAGAGATTACCAAGTTTGGCATACTTAAGCGGAGACGCAGGACAATCTATTTAAAGGGTGGTAATGACTACGATGAAGTAGATAAAGAAATGGTGGCGAACTTACGGCTTCGCCAAAAAATCCGTCAACTCAGTGGGGTTCGCCATTGCGCTCAGCAAATATGTAGCACAACCGATTACCAGTTAAATTAGTGTGTGCCATAAATAAATCAAAAAATGCCCTACGGCTTATAAAACGGTCGACAAATATCTGTGGATTTGGGGAAGAATAATGGTACGCCATGTGAAAAAAGTAATGGAGATTTAAGCGAAGGCGGCCTTTCAAATCGGACACCAGAGAATAAAGAACTGTGGGTGGTAGCGCAACCTGCTTTCTGCGAAATATGCGCGAACTTCCAGTTTAAAACGGAGTGTCACCTAATTCTCAACGGTCATCGCTGGTCCGCGTTGAAAGCCAGGCATTGAAGCTTTGGGCAAGGGGTGTAAGTAAGCTTTAGAGCTTAAGGCGATTGTTGGTTAGCGGTACCCCCTAAGCGAAGCAAAGATGGGATAGGAACTTGGTGGCCGATTAATGAACCGCTGACAGCGGAGAGTTCACGTCCACTAGGCACGTGGCGTTGCCGCTCTTTTCAAGGACGGGCTGCCACAAACGACCGTTTAGCAACACTGTGTCTTTTCAGTATTGACTGGCTGCTAAATACAGCCACTGATCCTTGCTTCGAAATGTCAAAGCATTGTATGCTAGCAACGTACTTCTCATCCGTACACTCATTGCATATTCGCGAACATTAAACCTTCCTGTAGCATTGGCGACAAGCAAAAACAGCAAAACCTTTACAAAGCCAAATAGCACAGCTTTACATGTCTAAGCGCAAACATAAATACATCCAGGTAGCAACATAAATGACACCTTTATGACTACCCTATTTTACCTTCCTGCACCATCTGTTTCACTGCTACAATGGTCATGCCTGATCAGGCTTGCCTCGTGTAGTTGCGAATAAATGTTTAGTTATTTATTACCTATTAATTTAATTATTGCCCTGTTTGTGCCGTAGTAAATGGCAAGCTTAGTAGGCAGCAGTGGTGGAGAAGAAAAGAAGCGGACGCAATAGGCCGTCTAGACAGCTGCACTTATTGATTCCACATAGGTTCTTAGGACTTGAGTGACTGAAGGCGACCTATGAATGGCTCAAGCGAGAATGAACCTTGTTGAAGTGAGCCATCGACTCAGATTTGCAGTCTTAACACCTAGACTTCTCGTGCCATGCAGGCAGACAAAAACTCATCGGTGTGCTGGACAGATATTAAGCTAAGGAAGACACAAATGTGTCGTACCAAAGTAACGCTTGCCCCACTTGGATAAAGCACGAGTTTACACAGGGGTAAATCCTGCCCGGTCACCAAAAAGAAATCGTCAGAATCACAGACGTTAAGGCGCCGTTTTGCATGATCCAGGCACAGGAAGTTTGCAACACTAGCTAAAAAGTCTGCGGGTTCTGGATTCCATGCAGCCTCGTTGGTAGTTTGTTTCAAATCTTGTTATCAGCAGTTAAGAAGAAACGGAAGCATAGTTTCTTCATTGCGCTCAGCGGAGTAATAGTACTAATCCTAATTTTTCGGTTACATACTGTTGCATCCCACAGATTAAGGCTTAACATGCCTATGCACAAAGTGATGTATTACCTTGTGCAGGAAGCAAAAGTTAGGGAAAATACAACGCAGCTATATAGGTTAGAGCCTGAGCTAACCACACCGCTGTCTGTAACTATACCCCTGCCATAGTAAGGCAAACATTTTAGTAAATTGCACTTGGGCTTTTTCAAGCAAAATGCGGTCAGGCTTACGCAAGCATCTACATTTGAAAGCACAGTATTCGAATATCAAGCGAAATCTTATTTCGTTGTTTAACCCTTTTACCCAGAACGTATAATTTATTTCACTGCATCTATAGCTTGTCTATTCTGTGGCAAGTATATACAACCGATGACAGCACTACATTACACTGCTTAGAAGTAAACCAAACTAGAACGTTAGCATCTCTTACTTATTTATATCATTCCACTGCACAAACTCAGCAAACGCCGCCAGCTTTAAATAACGCTGCTTAGTCTCTCTACTGATGACAGTGGACTAGTTCATCAAGTCTTGTGTTATAATGCCTCTGTAACATACAGGCAATTTGAACTTAGCAAAAGCATTTTCACACTTGGGTGGCAGGATATGGCCCAACTATTTGGTTGCAGTTTGACCGTGCATCCAAAATCGAGAGAGCGCTGTTGAATGCGTTGTGGCACATATTCTTAATCCAGGAGGCACGGGCCACCTCAAATAACCAGGAAGGATGAGCGGGTTGAGTATAGGATTCCTACATTGTTAGTATAACTGTCGTCGTCTGCAACCACTGCAATGGCCCATATGTAGCGGTGCTTGGCGTTAATTTGAACATTCCTCTGAGATACGCACTGAGTCATCTCGTACTCTGTACGTGTCTTCCCGATCCATGGCCTTTCTTTACTACCTCGCTGACTACAAGCACGCTGCCCGTGTCTTCAGTTAACTCGGGGTTTCCCCCCAACGCAATTACCAACATTGTTATCCGCCGCAAGTGCTTAAACCAATTTGTCGTGTGTCCTCATTCGTGTACACTTGCGCTCCCTAGCACTATAGCCATAGTTGATCAAATTTGACCTCCGTGGATTGCAACCTCGCCTGATGCACATGGTCTGTAACCGCATTGCGAGTTATTTTTACCGTCCAAATATACCGCGCTGTCATTTGGCCCTTTGGGATTGCTTAGCGGCTTACTGATAAGTAACAAAATCTTCGGGTGATTTCACTTGCCCTGATTGTCCGCATTGAGCAGTAGTGACACGGGTTTCTGCTAATCTGTATATTTTCGATTATCGGTAATACAAACAACCGGACCCAAATCAGTTGTTTGTCCCATTTATTTACATGTATAAATAATTGTTTATTCTCCATAAACGAGGCACGCCTATGGAGGCATGATAAGGTAGATACAAATGAATAACCGTTTTATGGCAATCGTACCAGATACAGTAGAAAATCGTTTCGACATTCGTGATTGGATCTGTACAATGGTGCATTTGTAAAAAGAATAGTGGGGCTGTCGTGAGGTTGGGAGCCGTCTGTAAAGATATAATCAGTCTGCCATACATCACTGGCATACATTAACCAATAATATATCAAGACCAGGAGGATCGATTAGAAGCTAACTAAAGGAAAAGATCGAGAGATATGTGATATGCTTAATTAATGTTTACGTACGTTACAGTGAAAGAATAAAGTGGTAGTTTAATGCGGGACAACAGTACACACCGGTTTAGAATTGTCAGTGTAACAAAGTTTCAAGAATAGTGAAATGAGACGCGTTTGACTCGCCAGTGTTAATTCATGGGCTGTGACTTTATTCGGTGACATGTCACATCCGCCACGTCGCAGTGCTTCTAAACGGAAAGTTTTGGCTTGTACAGGAAGACGCCTACCAGGTGAAAACACACCACGTCTTGGAACACTGCCGCCGATCCATTGAATAGCAAACTGTAACTGGCAATGCTTCCTGTTGAGCGGTTGTTTGCTCAGTTATTCGCTGACTAGTTTCGCTCCAATATTTCGTTGGCCCTTGCACGTTAGTCGGGTGTCCATTTCGTTCCCGGGTCTTGTCCTGTCCTGACCGAATGGCTGGGCCCGATTTATAGGTTATGAATGGAAAATTTTTGTATGCTACGTGTTGGTTGTCCGCATAACCACGTGAAGCCTCTTGAGGGATATCGGATGAAATATTTTGTTATACATTGAAACCCTGAATAAAAGTGTATGGTCCCGAAAATCAACTCGGAGGTCATCCCGGAGTGAGTTACCAAATGGTTTAGCAATATAGGCAATTCCTATGAATGTATTTCTTACGATACAACTTTGTTGTGCTTTCGCGATCACAGTGGAACCATGGGACAATGGAACAATGGATTTATGTGGTGCTGTGAAGCGACTGAAGGCTTGTTAGCAAGCGGAAAGGTTTCTCTATCGAATGATGTAAAAATCCGAAGGGTTGTAATAAAATCCACGGAAAGCTGCAGACTGGAGTGGATTTGCGTGAGAATTCCCCGGCAAACTCCGCAAAAAATACAGATACAAGCTAGAGGTTGAATCGATAGAAATAATCCGGTGGAAAGGATCCGCCGTGTAGAGAAGATGATTCCGAGTAGAATGAATGCATGCTAGGTGCTATAAAGTGAAATGGTTATGAATGGTCCACAAAAAGGCGAGAGCCGCGAGGATACGTGTGACGTCAATCACACGACTATGTGGCACGCAGCGTTCAATCAGTAGAAGTTGCCTTTTGAGCTGCTCCCGCACGGGCGCGGCATCTAGCAAATACTAGAAAGAGACACATTAGTTTCGGAACGTAGAGCACCCACAGAGTGTCTTGGAATGCTATGCGCAATCTGAATGGTGGCCTTGGCTGACTTTGAAGTCATCCTCTACCAATACAGTCACCGGGACCGTCACCCCGAATTGGTGGGTTTCGGCGTGGCTCTCTCCCATCCCTGCACTCCACTACCGATGATTTTCGTTTTTGTATAGAATCTACTCCTATCCGATGTGTCAACCACTGCTGTTGGAGCTCAAAGTCCTAGTGTTCATGGTGGTAGCCGCCAAGCACTATGCTCCGAGTTCCAATCCCTGCTCGGCCAACTCTATCTGACGACTATAGACAGAGACCAGAACGTCGGTCAAGGGGTGCAGTCAATGGAGAGAGCCCAACCGAAATCCTCTACTTAGACATTCAATTATTTAGTTAAGTATTTAGTACTTAATGGAGTGCCCTTTTCAATTCGAGGGCATTTAATCACTAATAACCGGTCCGAATGTTCTGTATGCGCTGCACGCGTTGAAATGCCAACTACTCGGGCGACGAAGTCGGCTGATAAAATAAACGATCGAGGCAAGTCACAGTTGGTGAGGTTTCCCACTTCGGCTCTCATGTTAACAGTAAGCCTGCCAGTAGTAAAACCTATCCACAGCTTTTGTTAACGCATTTGTAGCACCTGCACATTAAAGGTGATTTGGAACAGCAAGTAAAGGTGCTGGAGCTTAAATAACACCCAGAAGTGCGCTTGACAAGGCAAATGTTGTCAGTCGCTAAGCATGGGGTCTCGTTTTAAGCGGAACTCGACAATGGATTATATTTTCCTGACCTCTCGAGGGCTAATATGCCACAGATTACCACTGGCTTTCCCTTACTTGCCATTATTCTAAAGTCAAGAATTGATATTGGGGCGCTTACTTTAGCTTCAGCATTTAACTGAAGCTAAAATACTGAACATACCTCACACAACACCTTGATATAAGCCCAGTACTACTTAAAAACTCGGACGAGTATATCAAAAGATAAACCACAAAGCACTGTTAACCCGATTTCTTTACCCATCTGCGTAACTCTTCACCTGATTCTCCAGGAACCTATTTCGTTTTCGGCTTCAACAAATTAGACGGAGCCTGACTAAGCCATGCTGTCTGCCGACGGAAATTTTTGGGAGCAACTCGACTATGAATAATTGAGCGAATAACCCGTTTGTAATTAGCCTTGTCAGTTAACAATAATGTTTAAAGTGTTTGACGGGAATGTTCCTGGACATGGTGGGTTTTCGCTTAACAAGCGTTCGGCATATATAGGGCCACAAATGTCCGTATAACACTATTGGGACGTGGCTTATGTTAATCGCCGTTGGATAAATTCATAACCCACTAATTCACATTGGTGATATGACCAGCGTCAAACATTACTATTATTGATGCGCATACTACAAAATAATACGGTGTCTGCACATTGCATTACAATTCTACATTTTACGCTTTAGTTAACCTCTCCACAGTACAGTCCAGGCTATCGTCACACCACAAAAGAAATTGCCCTAACTGGCAACTTTACCATCCCCGCGAGTGCTGTACATTTCAGTCAACGCGGTAAACGTAACGTAACGCGCTTTTTGGACAAATATTTAGTTACAGTGGAGTAGTAGTAAAATTCAGAACATGCCTTAGTTGGTGTACCACGATGCATTCAAAAATATAATATGTGTTTATTTATTCAGTGATTATGCAGCAGGTGGCGTTGTGCAGCATTGTGCTTAGGAATAGGATCCATGAACACATAGGCCAGCTGTGCGGACTGATTAGGGAAACAGAACTTGATAGCTTTTTCAAAGTTGTGCTACAGCGCGAGGTCCTAAATGATAGGGTCACTCATAGTTGACGAGCCGATAAGAATTGGCAGCACCCACAACAATACAAATGGCTCCTACTCGCCTAGATGCAAATCATGAGGCACATATCTATTCGCGTGCTCGCTCGATGCTCCATTCCCGTCCTGATCACAAGCGTAATGGTTTCATATATTAGCCATGGGATTGCGTTAAAATGCGTATGCCTGATCTGGGAAACGTGTTGGACTGATGAGCTGCCGAGTAACTGAACAACTTTGGATTGGTCAGACATAACATTAGAGCGCAAAACACAGATTTTCACGGAACAAACAAAATTAGGGGCATCAATTAGTGTCACTTTGACATACTTCAAGGCCCCAAATATTACGGCGAATAAAACCTCTTACCTAATTAGTTCGTCTCCTACAGCAATACGTATTGCACAGAGTGGAGCATACTTGCTTAAGTTGCGGGTATTTTGAAGAGTCATATTTCCACTTATCTTCTTCTGGCTGATATTCAGTTTTTGAGCGCATCTATTTGCCTTAGTTTTCCTAATGATTTCTTGTTCCCTTAAGTTACTTCTTCTCGTCAAGCTGTGATGCAGGTTCACTCGCAATTTTATGGAACTCGTCTTCCTGCTTTTATGTATCCGACTAGAATGGCCTTATTCGTAAAACGGCATACTATTGCGCAGAAACGTTCTCAGGCTCAGCGGAGCTAACCTCATCTAGCCACTTCGTCTTAAACTGCTTCCTTCCTGATGACACCGTACGTTTTTTCACACCTAAAGTTATCAGCCTAGCTTCATCTTGCTGGCTTAACCGGACTCGTCTGAATTGTCTCCACCTTTATTACCCCTCTCGGATTTCTGAAATCTAAATTACTACGCTCTGCTGACGCAACGTCCTGTAACCCTCACCTCGAAAGCATTGTTGGCCATGATTCATCCTTATTATTATACCTCATTTCTTCCTTTACTTGTCTATTCTGCAGAGGCTCTCTGTTTTTATTTAGACCTGAATTATACGGCTTTCTCTCTTTGCGTTGACATTCTTATCTCGTTTCAATGGTCTCTTTGCTTCCGACTACTGTGACAATGATCAGGGATGGGCAGACTTGACGGTTTGTTCACATAACCCAGATAATACCGACGGTTTTTCCACGTCTCCTCAAAAGAGCCTTTTCCATTTCGCACTCTGCATTCTTTTTCAGTTGGACAGATTACTCTTCGGGCGTGGCTCTAATCTATCCTCAACTGACCTGTATACCACGTGAGTCTATTTGGCTTCTCTACACCTAATCAGTAAAGCTTTATCCACTCTGACCCTGTACTTTCCTTACTGCGCAGTCTTCATTCCTCCTTCCATCTGACTGCTAAATTTCAGTACCCGGCCCTGACCGAGTTTCATCTGACCAGTACACTTCCCTCTGACTGACTTCAAAACTACGGAGCCACAAACGGGCTAGGCTCTGCTGACTCAATGCTTTGCTTCCCTCACCAAAAGCGCCTGCAGGAATTACTCAACCATTATTAACTTATAAAACTCGTGAGCCTCCTAGTCTCATTAACCCTTTATGGTAATAGCTCTTCTCTCATCTTTATTTTACGTCCTAATCCTAATACGCCGACTAAGCTAGTATTGCCTGATCGGCCTCCTGTTTTCCGAATGCATTCAGACTTCTGAGATGTTACCACCTTGGTTCGGTTGACATAATGGACTGTTCAAATTACATCGGAAGCCTCATTAATTAATGCACATTTTTATCAATAATGGCGTTCTCATCCCTACCCTATCCTATCCTTGTCGTCGCAACTGATTGCATTTCTTAAACTAAACAGGCAAGTCTGTACCTCGCCTCTATCTAGTCTCACCTGACTTGTCCCTTGCTTGCTGACTGCATCCATACTACCGAGACCGTGCTTACCGTGCTTACTTGAGGCCAAGCGTCTTCCGCTTTCCTGGAAAGCGGGCATAGTCAAGCCCATATACAAAGGAGGTAATCGGCAAGATCTACGAATTGTCGGCCCATTTGTCTGACAGCTGTCGTCTGTAAGTTTATGGAGAGGATTCTTAAGCGAGCTCTCAACCTGCACTTCCAGAACCTCAAGATCGTTTCAGCTGCGCAGCATGGGTTTGTCCTTTGCGTTCATGTGTCACCAATCTTCTGGTAGCTCGAGAAAAGTGGGCTAAATCTTAGGACCCTGATAAGCCGCTAGATGTCGTATTTGTGGATTTTAGTAAAGCTTTTGACAAGGTTCCACACGAAAGTTTGCTTAGCAAACTTCACAGTATTCGTGTTTCAGGAAAAATCCTCTCTTGGCTCACTGATTTCCTGCACGACCGCGCTTTCGGTGTGCAAGTAAATGAGGCTTTTTCCTTCTCTGTAATTATGACCAGCGGTGATCCGCAAGGCTCTGCTCTTGGCCCTGAACATTTTAAAGTTTTTATTAATGAGCTGGCATCAGTACCACGGGCAGATTGTCTGATTTACGCAGATGATTTAAAAATATGGATGGAAGTCTTCTGTCTAGATGAAGCGGATTTACTACAAACAAGGCTTGATTCCCTACATGATTTGTCGATCAACTGTCAATATCCCGTAAATCAGGATAAATGTTCTGTTCTTCCGATCGGTGCCTCCGAACCATTTGGAATTTGTCACATCGGTGGGTTTTTGCTGCCGAACTCTAATCGGCGTCATTGTGACCCCAGACCTAAAATCGACCGAAGATACCTTGAGGAAAGTCGCTTCTGCCAACAGGTTGTTTTTCGCCATACGACGATCCGTATCTCGCTTGACTCCAGAGATCTTCGGGCTCCTGTTCACTTCTCATGTACTTCCGATTCTTGAGTATGGACTGCCCGCTGTTTATCCTCTTTCCAAATTTGAGTGCAACTTGAATAAAAAAAACCAGCGGAGAGGATCTAAATCCGTTCTGGAATTACGAAACCTGCCTTACTCGCATCGTCTCCAGTACCTGAACTTGTTCTCCCTATCCCACCGGCGAGATCGCGGGGATTTGATTTTCACATGGCGTATCGTTAGAGGGGAACTTGGAGTTGAATTGCAGAATTTCTTTCCACTCAATTATTTCAGTTCGACTCTGGGTCACCATTGGAAATTGTTTAAACAAAGAAGACTTTGAGTCCGTTGTGATGTCACTCTGTCTACCATAGTAGTGAACGAATGGAATAATCTACCTGTGTGTGTCGTTGATGCGCAGTCAGAGGAATGTTTGAAACATCAATTGGGTTCTTACCTGTTGGGTGAACTCGGATCTTGTTGCTTCTTGTTTCAATGCAGCGGTTCCATTGGAACCGACTTGCAATGTCCACCTTGATTCCTGTGACGAACGGGAGGCAATGGAGCTGACAAAGGATTTTTTCTTCTGCCCTCTACATTTCAATGTTCCAATGTTCCAATCCGATCAAATAACAGAGAAAATTGGAAGTCATTCGAATGCGGATAACCGATGGTGATATCAGTCGGCAAGTCGCTGTGCCAGTTGTACATTAGTGTACAAACGGATTTATGACATTGTTCCAGGACCTGGTGGGTATTCGCCTGGCAAGCGCTCTCCTACAAAAGCCAAAAATGTCCGTTTAACAACGCTGCGATGTGGTGGATGTGGCTCGCCACTGAATAAAGTCACTGCCTACAACTACCTATTGGCAAGTCGCCTAGAATTATAATTCAATATTTTCTTGACACGATCAAGAATAAGATACTCTTTGCCTACATGCACCGTTTTCGCTGCACATATAGTGCCATGACGGTTTGCATTACGCATACTAGAACTCAAAGTTTCGTCATTCATTGACGACTTTAATCTTCTTGCTTACTTTTGCAATTTCTGCTGCCCGTATAACTTTCGGTTTATTGCCGTTTACGTATATAGCAACGTGTTTGTTGCGAAAAATAATTGCATGTAAACGTTGATCCTGCATGGTTTGGTGTGTATCGACAACTTTGATAAAAACCTTTTTATTTATTTATTTATATATTAGCATTTAAGCCCAAAGCATTGGGTACACGTCAACGGTTTTCTGTTGGTCAAGCACGTTGTCAACGCGCTGGCGACCTCCACCGGGCTCAAAACTTCAACGAACGAGGCAACAGAAGTCCTGTGCTATCAGCAGGCGTCCATGTTGTCCGTTCCATCTATGCATATGATATTACCTTCTTCGGTCTCACGCCCAAATTCTCTGATGACTGTTCAATCCACTTCGAAGGAGGTCCAGACGACACCTAAATCACTGCGGCTAACGGACTCTCCTGGCGCTAATGGTTTCCACACAAGACTCTTGCAGGCGTGTGCTGCAGTTCAAGCTTTAGCCATAGCGGCACAGTTTACCCACTACTTCTCGTAAGGCAAAGTTCCAGTGATTAGAAACCTATGACAATTACATTAATCTAAAAGACCGTACGCGCAAAGCTCCGGCAAATTACCGACAGGAGCCCTCCTCTCTACGATCTCAAATTCATGGAATCGGTCTTGGCAGACTCTGTAATGGACAACATATTGGTACATAAAATGCTCGCCGATGGCTAGCATGGCATCCGGCGGCAACGGTCGAACATGAGTAACCTGCTACTTGCCAGAATAGCCAGACGACTGCTGCCGACTCTGGCCTAGAAACGCATGCCATATTCTAAGCTTTCGCCAAAGCCTTCATCCAGGTCGACCACCACCTGCTACTACAGAAACTGTTGTCTTAAAACGTATCATAGGCCCTGCAGGACTGGATCCGGAACTACCTCCAAACTCGTACCGTCCATGTAAGCGTCGGCAGAGCGTTGTCCCCAGCATTCTTGTCAGTCGCGAAGTTCCACAGATATCTGTTTTCGGACCGGATTTCTTCCTAGCCTCTATTGATGAAGTCACACCGAAAGTGGAGCATTTTGGGCCGCTATATACCGATAACCCGTAGCTTTGGCGAGCAAATAAAGTTCCGGACGACTTTCCCGCACCTCAGAAGGACCTCGAAGGTTTCCTTCAGTTGCCTGGAGAGGAAAACCTTTCAGTTTATTTTTCGAAATTTCTCGTCATTTCTACCCGCTCCCCGGCTGTATCCCCTGTATATTTCCTGGGGCATCTATCCTCAAGATCTCTTCAGCTGTAAGGGACTTTGTTATTATTTCTCCGACGAGTGCTTACGTATCAGCTTCCTGTCGGAAAGCAGCTTCTGCTGCATAACACTTGGTTGGATTGCTGAAACGAGCTTTCGGTCAAATTGACCCTAGCGATTTCCGCCACCTCTACGCTTACTTCGACCTTACTTGGAGGTTACCATACAGGTTTGCAGCCCCTGTTTGCTTAAATTCCAAACTATGCTCGAAGCCCCACAACGTCGAGCAACAAACTGGTCAGGGTTCTCAAACAACTTGATTATTCGCAACGACTTTACTGCCTAGGCCTCTACTCGCTTAAGTACCTAGGTCTCTGGGGCGATCCTATCCTTGCATTTATGATCCTATCCTACTATGGATATCCCTGCTGCCACCGACTCACACTACACCAATCGTACTCCCACCTACTGGCCACCCATTGTAGCTCACACATCAGCGCACTCGGCTGAGCTGCAGCCGACAATTCTTCGCCTTGGCTATCTACCGACCGTGGAATGCTTTGCCAGCCGGTGTGGCATTGGCAGCTACCGTGGTGCATTTGAGGACTTGTCCGGACTGCCAGCTGGCTGAACTACACCGCGATATATTACAATGACTGCCTTCTTGCTAGAGCTCTTTTTTGATTCCTTTCTTAGATGGGAGCATACAGCCGAAAGAACCTGCGGTGCCAGCCAGGCAAGGAAGCCGTTAGGCTGCCGCAAGGAAAGGCGGCAGCTGATTGGACGTTCAAACATTTCTCGCATGCACTCTGTTTGGCCAACTGTTGGATGCATTGGAGTGAGTTTGTTTGACGGAATCAAAGGGAAAATGTCATGCATTCACAAAGGTCGTTAATTATGGATCCAACTAGCAGTATATGCCGATATGATTCACTCGCCATCGGCCTGCGTTTTCGCCTGGTCCTTTTGTTTGCCGAGTCTACGTTTTGTCCCAGAAGGACCGGCTTTTTACATGGTGTCAGAGAAGGAGAATAACGTTAGTACCACCCAGACGATGATTGGAGCTGCACCGGCTAATCAAATGCCTGCGCCGCTGAACATGGATGAACGCAATTTGGCATGCAATTGGCGTTTGCGGAAGAGCAAATGGATGGATTTCTGCACTTTATCGATACTGGACAGACAACCGATGGCGTACCGCTAGGCCGCGTTTCAACACGCAGCAGTAGATGATGCGCGCCGCGTGCTAGAGACATAGTGTTATGACATGAGCGAAGATGCCAACAATCTGGAGACAGTACTTGAGAAGTACAGCGGAGACTGCGAATGCCAAACAAACGAGACATTTCAACCTTACCACTTCTTTTCGCGGAAAAGGCGGCCAGGTTAATCCGTTGACACCCACGCCACTGAGCAAATATTTTGGCCTTATCCTGCAGTTTTTGCAAACGCATGGCGGACAGTCTCATACGGGACCGCGTTGTTCTGGGGATCAATGACGAAGGTTTGACGAGGCGACTATTACGAAAGTGTAACCTATCTGTGCAGCAATGTATCGACATATGTAACAGTGAGTCCTCCACTGCCTATCAGTTCCAGCAGATGAGAATCACAGGTGATTCAGAGTTGTGCGCCGTTTCCAGGAGCAAAATTACGAGGGCCGCGTCCGCGCGACAGGAGCCCTGAAACTTCTGTGCAAAAGGACATCCGAGGAACCGCGAACAGTGTCCGGCGTGGGGCCGCATATGCGTATGTATAGATTCGAAGCCACTGAATGATGCCCTGCGTAGAGAACATTATACGCCACCGACGTTAGAAGATGTTTTACCCCGTTTGACAAAAGCTACGTTTTTCACGAAATTAGACCTTTCTTCCGCATTCTGGCACGTTGTTCTAACGACGAATCCAGTTTTCTCACCAAATTCGCTACACCTCTCGGACGTTATCGTTTGCTGCGAGTACCGTTTGGCCTGAATGTATGTAGCGAAATTTTCCAAAAGATTTTGGTGCAAGCAATAGAGGATTTAGATGGCGAAACCTGTGTGGCAGATGACGTTCTGATTTACGGTTCAAAAGAAGAAGCGCATGACACTAATCCACACCGGTTCCTTAAGCGTTGCGTGCAAAAGAACATCAAACTAAAACGCGAGAAATTAGAGCTGCGGAAAGAGGCGGTGATTTTCCGTGGGCAGGTGTTATCATCCGACGGAATCTGGGTTGATTTAGGGAAAATTAAGGCGATACAAGAGATGCCGTCCCCTAGCGATATGAAGGCAGTCCATCGCCTAAACGGTATGGTGAACTATTTAAGCCGGTTCCGACCAGGACTCACTAATGTCATGACTCCGATTAGGCAGTTAACTCAAAAAGGAGTAAATTGGAGCTGGGTGATGGAACAGGAATTGGCTCTCGAAACCATTAAGAACGTTATCAGTAATGCGCCCGTACTCTGATATTACGATCCAGCACAACCATTGGAGGTACAGTGTGATAGTAGCCAGAGTGGAATAGGTGCAGTTCTGTTGCAGAACGGAAGACCTTTGGATTTCCGCAGCCGAACACTCACAGAGACCGAGAAGCGGTACGCACAGACCGAGAAAGGATGCTGGCGGTGGTCTATGCCATGGAGCGTTTCAAAGATTATACTTTTGGAATAAAGACAACCGTGTACACTGATCATAAGCCGCTGGTGTCGATAGCCTCTAAACCACGGAATAACGTTGCTCACCGTCTGCAGCGTATGCTTATCCGGCTTCAAATGTATGACATTGACATTGTGTACACACCTGGCACACATATGTTCATCGCGGACACCCTCTTGCGGGCACATCCGCTAGTGGCCGAACATCATCTAGAAGAGATCGAGACAGTTAGCATGGTGCAGCGTCTGGCAGTGACAGAAAGCAGTTTTAAAGACATAAGGCGTTTCACTGAGGAAGACCAAACAGTTGCAGCTTTGAGAGACGTCATCATCAATGGGTGGCCAGAAACAAAGAAGCCGCTAACGAGGTAATTAGCACACTACTTCAATTTTCGGGACGAACTCACTGTCTGTGACGGTCTGTTGTTTAAGGAAGTCGAATCCTATTCCCATCTTCTCTCCGAAAGGAAATGCTGAAGCATGTCCATCGCGCTCACCTGGGTGCAAATTATACCAATACTCGAGCAAGAGAACTGATGTTCTAGCCAGGAATTACAGGTCAGATTAAGGATCATTTGTCTAACTTTGAGGCCTGTCATTCACAGGACATCCGGCAAACGAAGGAACCGATGATGCTGCACGATGTTCCGGACCGACCGTGGCAAAAGGTAGCAGTGGATCTATTCTGAGACAACGGAAAGGATTACTTACTCACGGTGGACAACTATAGTGATTAGTTGGAAATCGATTTACTTACCATCACGACCACGGAGGCAGTAAGCAACAAACTCAGATGTCAATTCGCACGGCACGGGATCCTGGAGGAGATAGTCTCGGACAATGTTCCCCAGTACAGCAGCAGGGCATTCCAGGTTTTCGCAACCAAATGGGAATTCGCACACTGGCAAACCAGTCCCTATCACATTCAATCAAATGGGAAGGCAGATTTGGCAGTGAAGCAGGCCAGGAGACTATTAGGGAAGGCATGGGATACTCAGGCGGACCCATACCTCATGCTACTGGAGAGTCGCAACACTCCTTCAACGGATATCGGCCTGAGCCCAGTGCAGCGCCTACACAGTCGAAGGACCAGAACTGTGATGCCTGCATCCGCAACCATTTCTGCGCCCTGTCACGCCAAAACTTGAGAAAGTACAGAACAGTTTGAAAAAACGAATGGCTATTCAGAAACGGTACTGTGACAACGGCGCACAGGCATTACATGAGCTGACAGTGGGGGAAGAATGCTGGTTTGAACCGATTCCCGATGGGCAGGAGCGGTGGAGAAAAGGAGTCGTGGCTGCGAAAGTCGGTGAAAGGTCATACGAATAAATGTTGGAGGGAAGAAGCTGAGAAGGAACCGAGTACAGCTGCGGAGATGTCCGATGTGACAGCATGAATCAGGGAGAGAGCGTTATACTGCGTGCGGCAATGAGGCGACAACGGCAGATCCAACAAAGAGGAAGCGAAGTGGCAAAGTATATGGACTATTTAGCACAGTACAACAGCAAGAACATGAAAAAAGGGGGGATGTGATGGGAGTATACACTCGAAAGATCGGGCGGTGCCAGCCAGGCAAGGAAGCCGTTAGGCTGCCGCAAGGAAAGGCGGCAGCTGATTGGACGTTCACACGTTTCTCGCATGCACTCTGATTGGCCAACTGTTGGACGCATTAGAGTGAGTTTGCTTGACTGAATCAAAGGGAAAACGTCATGCATTCACAAAGGTCGTTAATTATGGATCCAACTAACTGTATATGCTGATATGATTCACTCGCCATCTGCCTGCGTTTTCGCCTGGTCTTTTGTTTGCAGAATCTACGTTTTGTCACTGAAGGACCGACTTTTTACACTTTCCATTTCCGTTTCGAAGGGAGTGTTTGGGGGTCATGCATTTAGCCAACGTGCTTTCTGCTTAAATCCGCATAACCTTGTTTAAACTACAGATTATACACTTGTGTAACCCACTTTCTGATTGCTAGGCATTTAATCAGAACCCGCCATAACCGTTTTACCCTGTGGTTCATATAATGGTCCAGCTTTTATCTCTAGTAAATGCAATGTTCTAATATTCCGAGTGCTTGCTCCGCTGGGCATTTGTGTGTTCATGGACCGAGGTGGCTGAAAGTCAAGTATACTTCGAAGATGTTTCGACAGTTTCATCCTAACCACGTAGTAAGTGTCCAATGGACAAATTGTGATGCCTGTCAAAGGAGAATGTGCTAGCTACTACATTATCTGATGTCTACGCCGTAGCCATTGCGGACAGACATACAAATCACCAAATGAAGCAGTCTGTACTTACCGATCGCTAGCCGTTACCTGGTGGTGGCTTATTTCAGCAGCAGCAACATCACGTCAAACATGACGTACCCGCTTTTGCTTTTGACCGCCCCTAAATTCCATTTCGCATGGCCTTCTCGATATTCACTTCCTAGCGCCTTCTCTACAGGCGAAAAACGATGGCTTATTTACTCCATGCCGCCGGTTAAAATAAAGTTCCATACGGCGGTTATTTTCAACAACATTACCAACTTTACATTGGCCAAAACAAGAAGGTTTGTCAACTGGGATCTACTGACCATTTCATAATATCCGGCCCGCTTAATCACTTAAATATTTCTCCAGCTTATGCAGAACCACTCATCGTTCCAAATATAGCCATTTCGCTGATCTGGAGATGTCACTTTCACGGGTCTAAACGAGTGGGTTTAGCTCGTCTCGTACTCAGAGTAAAACAATCTACTCACCTGCAATAATATTTTTACATGTATCCCCGTTCCACAACGGAAAACAAACAGTTTTGACGTGATTACCTGTACTGACACGGATAGCATTGCTCATTTACACAGGCTTTCAAAAGATTGGTTTCAGTGCCTTACATTTCAGAAAGAATAGTCTGATTCACCATTCATGTTAAGCTTCTCCGATGATATTTCGCAGACAGTTTTGCTACTCCCCAATGGCGCTCAAAAAATGGATTTTCCGTTGGTCTTTCATGGAGTTTTAGTTGACCAGATAGACAAATATACCTAATCAGTACTTACATTTGAAGGAATTCCGATTCATTTGCGGAGTAAGAAATCCGTTAGATCTCGGATCTGACAAATGAATGGCACGTTCGCCTGGTATGGACGTAAGCAGGTACAAGCAACAACTGCACTAACTAGCCCTATAACAAATCAAGCGTGGGTAGCTGGACACGGCCTGCGAACCGGGTATATATAACAGAAGAAGCCAGCTTCTGTAACCAAAATTTTACTCACTTGCATCGTTTAGTATTTGAGTCTACGACACTTCTGCAACAGTGACCGGTTTCAAGGACTACTACCAGAACATTACCAAGCCAATCGGTCAAACAAGGAAGAAATTTGGCTGTCAACCGACTGCGAAGGATAGAGTGCAGAATCGTGCTGTACAAAGCATTGCCGGATAGCAATATTATTCAACGGAAGCTACGGCAATGCTCTAGGACGTGGCTGATTTTCGCCTAGCAAGCGCTCTCCCTATAAAATTCCACAAATGTCCGCTTAAAAGCACTGCAAACTGGCGGTTGTTACTAGCCACCGCATAAAGTTGCTGCTGAACTTTTCACACTGATGCAGTCACCAGACTTCTACGTACAACCTGTGCAACTGATATTATCATAATGAATGCTTTGATGGAGCAAAGAACATTCCGCTATTTTAAGGGATTTTGGTTGCAAAGAAATCTTTTTCTGGCTCCTGTGCCCATGGATTAATAAATGGCGAAATCACGCCCAACTCGTATATTGCTGCAACCGTTATGACTGATTGGTACGCGCATCAGCGCCATCATGTTCCTTGATCTGACTATTACCTGACAAAATGCTTGTCTGTATGAACCACAAAATTTCGGTTGTGCGTTACATTAAAACGGATGGTTTTACCATTCCGAAGTAGATATGCATGTTTGCATATTGGATCGCGCCTTCACAGGTGCGCCTCGTTTTACCGAGAACCTAACCTATTTTTACTTATTTAACAGAAGATACCGAACGCCGTCGGATGGCGTCGAAAGGCATACGGAGCTTCCGATTCAACATAGCCTGTGCTGGAGAAACTCTTCCTGGAGCTTATGGATTCGGTGGTGAGCGGTAAAGGAAAAGGAACCGGTCAAAAGCCTCCTCCATACTTCCCTACTCTTTTGATCGGTTGAAGACTTGCTTGAACGTATAGACAAAGCTTTCTGCCCGGCCATTACATTGTGGTTGAGACGGCGGCAAGCGAATGTGCTGGACAGCGCATTGCTTACAGAACTTCGTACACGTTGCGGAAGTGAATTGCGTGCCATTGTCAGTTACAATAGTCTCAGCATAGCCGAATATCCTAAAGGTTTGACGCAGTTTTGATACCGTTGCATCGGTGGTTGTGCTATCCATTAGAAATACTTCATGCCACTTGCTGTATGAGTCGACTACAATAGAGAAACTTCGGCCGTCGATCAATCCTGCGAAGTGGACATGGATGCGGCACCATGGATTAGTAACTTCCGGCCATGAATGGAGTTCTGATTATTGCGGCGCTTTCAAGACATCGGCGCACGTTTGGCAGCGTGTAGCTTCTTTTCTAGCCATTTGCCCATGAAAGGCCAGTATGCATAAATGCAAGCAAGCGCCTTTACCTGTTTGTTTCCAGGATACCCGGCGTGAAACTGTTGAATAAAGCGCTCCTTGAGGATGGTCACTCTGTTCGAAAATAGTATGCAGTCGTTTACCATAGAGAGCGGGTGTCACATCTGGAAGTGTGGTTGCAACACGTCAGATGGACATGAACGTGCTCAACTTGTTTTGTGGAACTGTGAACATTGCTTGAGTACTGGGTCCCGAAGGTTTTCGGTCTGCACAGCTTTTGGGGCAACTGGCAGATGGTGCAATACATCAGTTACCAGATAGTTGACGGCAGGTTCGATCTAGAACGTGGCAATGATTGCGTCCTCATGTGCTTGCTGATCAGCATTAATTAGGTGGGACAGTGCATCCACTTGGCCAATGTAAACGGTTGCCTGGTAGTGGATCTCGAAATCATGCCCCATTAAGGTAAGAGCCCAATGTTGTGGCCGGCTGCCTGTTTGGGCCGGGATGCCTCTTCGAACCGCAAATAACCTGCAAGGGCTTGTGATCTGTCAGAAGCTTGCAGCGGCGGCCGTATAGCATTTTGTGGAATTTCTTGACTGATTACAATATGGCTATTGCTTCTCTCTCCATCTGGCTGTAATTCATCCCGGCCCTGGTAAATGTTCTGGCGGCATGGACGATTGCTTTCTGAGATCCATCTGTGTAAGTGTGTGCAGTGACTCAGCCAATCCTATGGATTGATACATCTGAGATTACGACAATTTCTTTTGGGGACCAAAATGAGGCAAAAACAACTTTGAGGACAGCAACGTCTTGACCCATTGGAAGGCATTCTAGCATCCTGAGGTCCAGTTCTAACGTTGGCCTTTGGCTAGTAGCTTTTTTAACGGGGCACGCAGGCGGTGCAGTTTAGGCAAGAATGCGCTGCTGTGGCTGAGGAGCCACTGAGGGAATGCACGGGCTGTAGATCAGTTGGTGGTGGCATTTGTCTATTTGCTCCCATGTTTTCCGGATCTGGTCGACGTCCATCATTTTCGAGAGTAAAACCGAGGTATTTGATGACCAGCGTGAAAAATGTGTATTTATTCTCATGGATCCGGAAATCATAAGACCGTGTACAAACATGCACTTTATCCAGGCGGTTAACTATTTTCTCCCTTGTTCGACCCATTACGATGATATCATCCAGCTATGCAGCGGTTCCAGAAACGGCCTCTAGAGCGGTGTCTTGCAACGTATGGAAAATGGCTGGCGCCAATTTTACACCAAACGGCAAGCGCTTAGATCGGAGTAGCCCACGTTGAGCGTTGATCGTCAACAAGTTTCTCGAGACTTCGTCAAATTCCACTTGAAGTTAGGCATCGAGTAACTCAAGGTTAGCAAAGTACTTACCACCGTTCAGTTTTGCTACTATATCTACTGGTATAGGTAATGGGTGCTGATGGTCTTGCAACGCGGCGTTCAGGCCAATTAAGAATTCAGCGTAGATGCGTTCCATGCCATTTACTTTGTTCACCGCGAACATAGGTGTGGTCCATGATGGGTAGTTAAATGCTGTGCTGTCGCCAGCACGTTGCAGTAGATCGAGTTCTTGATCAACGGTTGATATGACTGCACATAGTACCGGACGTTTAGCCTTAAACATTGGTTTAGCAAATAGTTGCAAGCTCAGCGTCGCCTAGAATTTCGTACAATGACCCAGGTCATTCTGAAAGACAGAGGCGACTGTTTGTTTCAGGTTACGTGTCATGGCTTCGACAACTTTGAGGATATGTCTGGACTTGCTCCAAGTCGATTGCAGATCTAAATCAATGGAACCTCAAGGAGTTGTAATTTTTATACCCGGTCAAGACCAAGCAGATGTAAATTCGGCCGGTCCGAAATGTAGCAAGTGCCCGGCTTTTATACACCTTTGAAACCAACCTTGCAAGTAAGGTCGCCCGCTAAGTTTAACCTATCGCCGGATGCATAATGTGCAAATTTATTAGACTCGACCATCCTCCGCCTGTATATTATTCCATGTGCTCCTAGAAATAATTTTATGTCAGAGGACGTGTCAACTTTCAGCCTCGTGGGTAGCCCGTTGAGTAACACGCTGATAAATATTCTTCTATATTTACGCACACTATGGCATGCGGCAAATAGGGCCAGAGACCCTGGGCCATCCTTCTAGACTTCCCCTTTCGATAAGGCTTCACTTTCTTCGACCGGACCTGACTGCAGCGTTTCACCTTATGCCCATTCTTATGGCATGTTTGACAAATAAGACTTTTGAAAAGACAAAAGCGCGCGAAATGCTATTAGAAGCATGACCAACATGGTGTGGACGGTTTGTTCGCAGAACCTCTTGAAACTTTACTTCGGTTGACAGTCCTGTCATTTTTCACGAATTGTACGTTATCTGGTGTTGCGAGACCATTCCGTTCGACCATGGCAGTGTCTTGTTTTAGACTGAGCAGTCGTTTGCATTCTCTTACGAGACACTTCAATGATCAAGCCTAGCTAAATGCCGCATGCTGATCTCAACATCACTGTGGGATAATAGGGAGCTGATAAAACGAGGCACGTAAACGGATCGTCCGTTAAAGCGCGTAGTTTGAAACGTTTACACTCAAGGTTAATCATGTCTGCTAGGGCCCCAAAGTTTTCCGATTTCTGTTTGACAATTTTCAGGCATTGATAGCGAATACTACACAAGGATGACGCCACACCGAAAATTTCATTCGGCTGCGACAGTACTTCGTCAAACGTCAAATCCTTCGGCTGTTTGGACAGGATGTAATATATGAACCTTGAATGTACGCTTATTCAGAGTTTGCGGAGTAGCAATCGCTCCATCGAGAAGTCATTCTGACTAATGAAGTCATTTCGGAACAAGATTTCCCAGCGCTTGAACCACGCTTTGAATGTGCATGCAGAAGCCGCGTCATAATTAAATACAGTGATTGCATTCGTGGGCTCAACAGAACTCGCCCGTATGTCCCGCGTAGCTGCTCCTGTTGTCTGCAAACTCAAGCATTTTGTGTGATATTCGTTTATTTTTATTTGTACCTCCATTTGAGCTTGCTGTTAAAAAAGCAACTTTCAAAATTGTTCAGCAGAAAAATTCAGCTCATTTCCAATCTTCTCTCTCGCCACTTTTTACAATATTTTCACTAGATGCGATTCCGAAATTGACAGTTGACTGCTTCACAAAACCCAAGCCCAACCGAAGGAAACGTCAATGACCTTGGCAAACTGACGTATTAGTCGGGGTCAACTAAAAGAGTGCAACTACTGAGGACCTTCGCTGTATTTATAGGTCTCTTACGGGAACCATCCTACCGTTCCAGTAACACTTGAAATTGAATTTAACTTGAACCTGACCATCGACTTCTAGACTTGGAAATCAGTCACCATGTTTATTGGTTTCCCATATCTATTGCCTTGTCAGTTGGTTTATAGTCACATGCAGAAACAGCCTGGGAACGATTTAAGGCTCACTACGTCGACATTTCTGCACCTCACATTCCACTGGTAAAAGGAAGAGAATCAAAAGCGCACCCTCCCTGGAGAGATTGCGCGGGGAAGTGCCTGCTAAAGCAGCGGTCTAGATGCTAGCGAGTGTGTGGCTGACGTTGCCGAAGGCCTTGGGGAATTAGATCCGAACTCCTTGCCGGATCCTGATGGGCTGCACCCGCTGTCCCTCAAGACCGTGGCGGACTACATGGCTGCTCTCGTCTGTCAGATATTTCGTCACTCCCTGGAAGCAGGCCGACTCCCGGCTGCTTGGAATTTTGGGACAGTTAAACCTATGTACAAAGGAGGGAATCGTCAAGATCATGCAAGCCATCGACCTACCTGCCTAACGTCCGTACTGTGCAAGTTAATGGAATAGCTTCGCAGACGCGCCCTGCAGCTTCACTACGAGAACCTTAACGTCAGCTTTGGTTCTCACCATGGCTTTCGGCGGGAACGCTCATGTACATCGAACCTGCTTGTTGCTAGGAAAAACTGGGCGAGGTCGTTAGGCGCTGGAAATCGATTGGATGTAAATTTTGTCGATTTCAGTAGGGCGTTTGACACGGTCGTTCATGAAAAGCTTCTTCTTAAACTTCAAGGCACCGGTGTCTCTGGGAAGGTTCTTCCTTGGATCGCTGAATTTTTCTATGGCCGGACCATGCGAGTCGTGGTGAATGAAGCCTGCTCCACACCTGTGCTGATGACTAGCGAGATTCCGCATGGGTCAGTACTTGGTCCAGAACTGTTCAAGATATTCAGCAATGACCTGCCATTGGAGTTTCAGATGGATTGCCTGATTTACGCCGAGGACATAAAGCTGTGGTCGGTGGTATCCTGTCTTGAGGATGCTGACGGATTGCAGGCATCTTTGGATGTTCTACACGACTGATCAGTCAAATGGCAATTGCCCATAAATTGTGAAAAATGCTCAGTTCTCCACATAAGCGCACCTGAGCCTTTCGGGATATGTTATATTGGTGGGGTGTTACTCAGAGCCACCACCACCATCATCACAACCAACAGCAGTACAGCCATTTGAACTGAAGCTTTGCTGGCATACAACCATGGACCCATGAGATAAAGAATAAGAGGGAGAGGTGACTTATCTGGAAACCTTAACACCCTAAGCAAACATGCAGGGCCAAGGCGCCTACACCTTGTATAGACAGCAAACAGTACCAAATAGCTGGCTATCGTGCAAAGATAATGCGGCATCGGCGAGACAGCTTCCTTGCGGCTTTCATTGCCACGCGTCATAATCAGCCATTACCAAGCAGCTAACTCAACACCAAACACACATTAAACAGGCAATCCGATTATGAGGAGGCTGCAGACGCGCCACTGGTGTCGGTTGCTAAACATGTCCTGTAAAGTCTCTAACCAAGCGCAAGGCGAGTCACGTGGACTCCATCACGAGATGCGGGACGAACCAAAGGCACCCAGTTTGGTCGTCAGTGGCTTCATTTTCCGCTGCCAAGTCAACTTCGGTTCACCTCGAGACTTGCGCCACCCTATACCTGACAGACTAAACAATGCTCTCCTAGGTAAGCGATGACCAGGCATACGTATTATGTGCCCGAATCAACGCAACTGAGTCAGTGCTACCTGTTGTGTTAGGGAGCTAGCATGATTAGCACCACCTAGTATTCGTCTACGCACATCATCTTTGCGGACACGCTGGTGCCATCCTACTCTAGCAAAGCTTCGCAAACAACAATGCTCAAAACTTGAAGTCGTCTCAGATCTTCCGACCGAAGGGGCCAAGTCTCATTGCCATAGAGCAGAACGGAAATCACTGTGCCTTGGATACCCAGCCTTTCAAACAGAGGGAAACACCATTCTTTCGACAAAGATGCTACAGGTTCAAGGATCGCCCATGGATGTGATATACCTGGATTTTTCTAAAGCATTCGACAGGGTCAATCACTTCTTTTTCCTCCAAAAGCTTGCTGCCTACGGTATCAACGTTTCCCTGCTCACCTGGTTGGAAGACTTTTTACACGACAGAGCAATCAAGGTAAGAATAGCCGACACCTATTCTTAAAGCCTTTACGTCTCCAGTGGTGTACCACAAGGATCCGTCCTCGGCCCGCTCCTATTTTTAGTCTACATTAATTACCTTCCAGCAGACATTCTATCTCCAATGCAAATATTTGCAGACGATGCTAAAATATGGAGAGCTATTCGCTCAGCATCCGACCGTGTCTACCTCCAGGAAGATCTGACCCGAATTAACGAATGGGCAGCAAAGAACCAGCTCCCACTGAACCCTGCAAATTGCCACCTGCTGAGGGTGCACAACAGCTTCGTCAATGCATACCTTTTGGGGCAACACGTCATGCAACTCGTGACTAGTGAACGTGACCTAGGTATAATCGTGCAAGAGATTCTTGGAAATTCGCTCCATTGTTCGAAAGCAGCAAGAGTGGTGAACTTGAACTTGAGACTTTTGAGGCGAGCTCTCGGGACATTTGAGCGACAGCTAGTACCATTGTTCATTAACTCCTACATTCTTCCTCAAGCTGAATGTGCAATTCAGGCCTGGTGTCCATGGTTAAAACGAGACATCCGCCTATTGGAACAGCCCCAAAGAAGAGCCACTAAGGCAATGCGTGGACTATCCGGTATAAGTAACGAAAGGCGTCTTCGTGTACTCGGTGTATTCTCATTGGAATACCGACGGCTTCGCATAGATCTTACTCTCGCATACCGGATACTAACCCAAAGCGAGCATCCTTGTACATCACCGTTGACTCTAACCCCATAAAAACAAAACCGAGGGAACCATCTGAAACTACAGACGCATCACTCTCGTTTGAATTGTAGAAGGTATTTTTTCCCACTTAGAATCTGTTCTCACTGGAATGCATTACCAAACTATGTGGTGAACGCACCAGACATAATGACATTCGAAAGACTATTAGATTTTCATCTTAGGGAAAAAAGATAAGCAACACTTCGTTAAAGTGCAATGATTTAACCACTGATAATTTAGGTTCCACGTTGGAACATTTTGCTTTTAATTTTCTTTTGCATATCCATCCTGTGGATCTTTTAAAGTTATGCTTTTTATCCCATCATACACCATGGAACCATTTCAGTGTTGGAGCACCGTCATGTTTCTTGGCGACACAACGTTGTCGTGTTACTTGACATAAAAATTGCCTTCGACTCAGTCGATCGACGTGCCCATTGGGACTGTCTGTTGAGAAAAGGTGTGCCTGATAAATATGTAAATATTATCAAAGCGCTGTACGCGCATAATTCGGGCAGGGTGGGATTTTATGGCAAAATGTCGCCACCCTTCATTATCACCAGCGGTGTGAGACAAGGATGCCCGCTGTTACCTTTCCTCTTCAACTTCGCTATTGATGAAGTCATGGAAACAACGTTCGCGCGACACGGCCTAGAAGGTGTGGAGCTGCTTCCTTGTGAGCGACTTCTTGACTTGGAGTAGGCGGGCGATATTGCCCTAATCTGTGACAGCTCACAAACAGGCCAAACAGCACTGGACCGATTAGCACTGGTTGTCAATCATTTTGGACTATGCTGTGGTCCATCGAAATGCAAAGTACTTCTCCAAGATTGGCAGGGAACCAACCCTCTGCTAACGCTTGGTAGTGATCTGCTAGAAGTCGTTCAGGAATTAAAGTACCTGGGCAGTTTTATTAGCACCCGTGGGATTGAAGATGAGGTTACGAACCGTGTAGCAAAAGCTCGAGGTGCTTTTGCCAATCTCCGCCACCTGTGGCGCATACGCGACATTACTTTAGCAACGAAGGGCAGAGTTTACGACACAGTCGTCCGTTCAACTATCTTATATGGCTGTGCAACATGGTCCATCAGGTCGACAGACATAAAGAGGCTCGTCATATTCGATCACCGCTGCCTTCGCAGATTCGCTCATGTCCGGTGGGAGCACCGTTTGAGCAATGAACATGTTCGACGTCGCGTATTTGGTGCAGGAAGAGCAATTGAACCACTCAGCACCATTATATCACGCACCAGGCTCCGATGGCTGGGCCACGTGTTGCGCATTCCAACACACCGACTCCCGCGACGTGCATTGTTTGCGCGTGGTGTGTGCGGTAGGAAGACGAGGAGGGGAGGCCAAGTGATGACTTGGACTTCGAAGTTGGCGTCGGTTGGTGCATCCCGATTGCCTGGCTGGGGTCCTAAGGACGGTGAACATGTTTGGTTGGACAAACTCGCTGATATGGCTTGGAGCCGACACCAACGGCGTTTGTGTTTTGAGTTGCTCTGTCCATCCCCCTCCTGCTTAGCTTCCCTCTACAACCATGATCTCAATTGATAGGTATAATATGATTCTCTTTTACGGCAGCCAGCTTTTAGCTCTACAAAACGATGTCCATCCGTTACCGGGGACTCAGCGGGCGTGCCACCGTTTGTTTTCCATTTCTTGTCTTTTGTATTGCGGCTCAATAGCTGATGGGTTGTACACATCCAGCTAACGTGTACTGATGGTGATGATTATGATGGTCCCTCTTGAACTGCAGGAAAAAATAAACATCGATTTTCTCAGCCGTCAAAAGCGGCTTTTTCACACCGGGTTTTCTGCTGTGTACGTGAATAAAATTATCTGGATATCCAATAGATAGCAAGGCCTTGCGTAGAATTATTAATTTGGCTGTTCACAATTCCGGGCTAAAAATAAGTCTAGCCCGGTAGAAGTGAGTTTTCACTAAGCCGCGTTAGTATGCGATCGGGGCGAAGCTTGAAAAATGTAGGTACCGTCCACTGCGAATCGATTTGCGGTGAACACTGCACCGCATCCTACCTTCAGTCCGTCTCCTAATGAGTATATCCAAAAACGCCAGGCAGTTGTGTTAGTCCAATTCATGGAATACCGACAGTTTAGGGTGAATGGAATTCAGGATGCTCAGCAGCCGGTTAAAATGTTCTCAACTGGTGAAGACTACAATCTCATTCACATATCATCTGTTGAATTTTGCTGCACCAGTGCTGGCAGCAACTAGCTTTTCTATCAGACCGAGGAAGATGTCGGCTAATTTTGGTCCAAGTGGGCTGCTTATATCAACCCAGTCAACCTGTTTATATGCGGTCCCTTCACACTCAAACCGTATGTTCACGGTGCACAATAGAATAGTATTTTTTAACTACTTCACTGGCAGGCCCACAGACATATTTTGACTCAGAATAAAAGCACTTAAATTATCGACCGTCTCAAGCAAATGCACGTTTGTGAATAAAGAGTCCACATCTAATGGGTACATAAACTGCAATCAGTAACAACTGTTCCAGCGTCACAGCCAGTTCAAATGAATCTTACAGGCAATAAGTAGCGATGTCTTTACGCACCGGATCTTATAGTTTAGTCAGTCACCGCGCGACATTGTGTTAAGGTGAGATGTTCATGCACATAATCGGACGTAGCGGGAATTCTGCTCTGTGTAACTTGGGAGCGCCTCTGATTATAAGCGTCTGGGTCCCGGTCGGTTTGAAGTAATTGTACTGCGACCCATTGATGTAACAATGTAGCGGGTGGATCTAGAGCTTCCTTGTCACATGTTTCTCTACCGGGATGTTGTTTTCCGGTGAAATAGCTATCCGGAAATTCTGCGTGTCTCCCACTACTTTACTTTTCTGTTTGGAAGGCTCGCTACTACAGTTGCGAGAGCATTAGACCGATTACTGTCTCTACGAATCAAGTTAGCAGTTAAACGCGTCCATGTGAACTTTCGAGGATTGTTTTCTCCCAGGTTCTTTCTTGCCGCGATTCTCCAAGACATTTGCTGGGAACAGGTTGCTGATAAAATACACCAATCTGGCCACGAACGAGTCAACGCATACGGATGCCTGACTTCAACGAGAACGGACATTTCTCGAGACGCAGAGACTGTTAGCATGCAGACTCAAAGAGTTGCCATTGGTTTGTCGATTACAATTTGAGACATGTTCCGCTGACGTTCTCCGTCGTATGAGAGCAAAACCAGTGCGCAGCCTGCAGACTTTTCTTGCTAATGCCACCAATACTTCCCTTCCTACTAGTTGTTTGAAGCAGGTATACAATTCGTCCTCTGATCAGTTTGCATGCACACGATTGGAAGTTCTCTCGATTGGAATAAAATACTGACTGCCAGAGAGATTGCTAGACGAGGTCACCACGCAGGCGTATTTTGAGTATCTGAATGAACAGCTCAGTGACCCCTCGCCAAGAGCGACGGAAGGTATTGGCTGGATTGGGGCGAAATTGGTATATATTGCGAAGCAGTTCCTGTGTACACCGATAAGTCGGAGGTCGAATTCCACGAAATTCTACCGGCCGACCCCAAATCGACGCAGCCGCAAAGATCCTGGACGCATTTTATTATGGGGAATTCTGTAAATATTTAAAATAATAAACTTATAAATGTACATATACAGTTTAGCTTGAGCGGGTGCTTGGAAACATGTCGCCGAATCCTGCTCGTTTACTGTATAGTACTGCTGCGCCGCAAATATTGTACCACGGATATCAATGAATTTCGACTCCAATTTTGCTTCCCTATGTTTTGCGTACAAATTGTTCTCAGCTTTCACTACCCATTACTCAACCTATACACGGTAAAGTACAAGATTAAGAGCAGTCTGGATGCTCTTTTACAGGTGGCCGCAAAAACTGTTTGGCTCTCCCAAACGCGGCATTTTTTTCAACAGTGGGAAGGGAACCGGATGCAATAACCGGTGCACCATAATTACGCCAAAAATGAGCTGACCATATGTCAGGCTCAGATGTCTAGTCGCTTGCATCATTGTTAATACTGCATACCCTTAAACTGGGGACTTAAATGGTATGCAAGTGTTTACCAAGTCCCATTCTCTGCACCTCACCATGGGTGCTCGGACGGTAGGCGCGTAAGCCGCACTAGTGCACCAAATTTAAGATGGATGCGGCGAACACTTATCTTTTCAAGTCCAAATGCAGAACAGGTGTTTAATTGCCCACACCATGCGCAGCCTGTTTCCATATAGCATGTTCGCATTTTTAACAGACTTCAAATGGCAGGGTGAGAATACACTCAGATATCTTGTGCGGGAAGGGCGGGATGCAACGGGTGACCGCTGGTGCACACATAATAACATTCTTGGGTTAACCAGGGGACCGCCATATGCAGACCACCTGGAACGGCGGTCGATCCCATGCCAAGTATTACAGATTTGTAGGGAGCATGTATTATACGCCTGCTCTACAGCTCTTCTGCATCCATGGAATAAGGCTGCCAAAGAAGCTAAGACAATTCGTGGAAGTGGAACAAGTAAAAAACAGTCCCAGTATTGTACAATGGGTTACGCCCATACCTTAATTTTCCTAGACGGTTAGCTTTTCATCTACTGTACCCGCCGCTTACGCCCAAAAATATAATCACACCAAGCAGTGCAGCTAGCGACCAGCAAATCACAACCTCAGCGTGCTGAGGAGAATTTCTTCGTTTGCTTTATCAAATGCTCTACTGAGTTCTATGTACATAAATTCCAATTAATTCCCGCGGTTCAATACTTGAAGCACATGTGTCTCGTCACTTGTAGGTTCATGATCGATAAGTGGGCATTTACTACATTGTAGTATGTTGCCGCCATTTTGTTTTTCCACATTAAGAATTGCAGTCAGAATTTCGTCCTGAGATTTCAGCGTATCTGGGAACGAAGTGTAGCGGGCCCGAAAACAATAAAGGCCATAGAAATTTACATGCATAATTTCTCGACCCTAGGAATGAGGACACCTTAAAACATGCAGTATACAGATTTTATATTCTCTCTTTTAAATTATTGAATACCAGATCCCGATTGACAACACCTCGCTCAACGGATTGGTGACGGATTACCGCTTCACTATGAAGTGCACACCGTGCGAATTTATTACCACTCTCCATCGCAAATACTATGGTGATCCGCGATGAAATGAGTCTTGATTACTTTGATCAGTAGGACCGCAGCTATAGCATATGTAATAGATGTATCGCCAGCACAATACACTGCACTTCGCGAACCTGTAACATTTTACATATCTCATTAGGCGTATACAGCACACTTTGAGCACGGGACTATTGGCGCATTAAAAGTGGGCACAAGGTATTTAGCCACCGCGTAGCAACACACGTTTATTTCCCGCGTGAAATTCGTATAACCCAACCACTACTTCAGATGATCTTCGGGAGACCAAAAATATCAAGGCGCTGGGCCACTTGTCATGCAAACAGCGCCTCAGAGTGCCTGGCGTTTACAGCGGACGTTATCAACTTTGATTGTAGATCTAATCGTGGCTTACCAAATATTAAATGCACTAAGCACCCACGCCGTCACCTATTGAAGCTGAGTCACAACAAGCAACTAAAAGGTCATCACCTCTAGTTGGCAGTAAAATAAAGTCGTTTGGAATATCGAATAACGTCTCGCAGCGTGTTTGCCACACGTGGAATACCTACCCAAAATATGTTGTTTTAGCCCCAAATTACACGTGTTTAAAACACGTGTCGACAGTGCACAGGCCATACGACCCCATATTACGTTATGCAAACAACCCACAAAACAGCAGAGGAACAAAATCAAACAAACAAACCTGCATTTTTGCGAAAAACCACATTCGATAAGCTAAGATAGTACATAAAACCTACAGGAACAATGTTATCAGCAAATTCGCAATTTATGGTTGTTCACTATTTCCTATTGCCATTTTTGACTTTAGTTTGCCCCCTCCCTAGCTAGGACATGTCAAGCTTCGTCTCATTTTTTTAACATACCAATGACCATTGACGAACCGCGCATGGCGTGGACTGATAATTCCACATGAGACCGCAAGTAGGTGTTAAGCAACTGCTTACTGACTGAGGGATCCTGTTTTGATACTTTAAGGTACTTGGCTCGCTTCGAACAATATTGGTGCGTCCACTACAGTCGCGTATTCGGACTGCCTGTTTAAAGTGCGTTTTTGTGCTGTCTCATGTGGGGAGTCAGGACTAATTCTGCGCAGGAGTAGAGGAAACTTCAACTAAACTGTTTCGCTGATGTGCCTGATGCAAGAAAACAAGCTGCTTGTAACGGCACGTCCTTGACACATAGTGCAAACTCCTTGAAAATGCATAGTTGATTTGGGTATTAAAAGTTTTCGGTAAGCCCCTTTGACTGTGTCTTCGTATTATTCCATCCGCAGGTTTTGCGACAGTTTGCCTGTGAAATATCAGCCCAATTGACTGACGAACTACTGTTGAAAAAACAGTTAACCAGGCTGTCTAAAATCTGGATCGATGAAGATTTTGCTTTAGCAAATTATCGTTGCTAAATCCTTGTCAAATTACAAGGAATTTCTGGACACCAAATTTGCGGATTTCTGATTCACATGTCGCATTACAGCCGAATTGTACGGCACAACTCTATTATGCAACAGACGCTCAGGAATCAGTGACGGGAATCAGCACACGCGCCCGAAATAATTAAGATGGAGCTAAACGGACGCATGTCTGCAGGCTTATTAGTTGCACTTTTCAGTATTCAGCAAGAAAATACATACAATTCTGGTTTTGAAGTGAACTGTTTCGAGTGGAATATACTTGTTTTTTACTTGCTTCGGGGAAAAGCTGCTGCGTATATATGAATTGTCAACTGGTAGAAGAGTATTTGCAAACCAGATATATAATTCATTAAGCTTGATAAGTTAACATCAGAAAAGCGAGGTCTCAACCTTGATGAAATTTCATATAATCTATAAAGGTGAAGAAAAATATGTATTGTGAACATATGTGAAATTATGGAACTACGATCGTCCAAGAAAGCGAGGCAAGTAAATAGCTTTGTAAATCAGAGTAATGAGCCAATAAATGATTAAGTTTACCTATCGAACAGATATTTAGACATGTGGCACATTAGGCAAACCACAACTACGATGATTAATTTATTCTGGTGATCCAAATGCAGTAACACAGACATAGACGAACTGTGGTTTTAACTATTCTGTTTAATCCGATTGGTTGTGGTTGATTAAGATAACGCGGATTAAGCATAGTTCCAACACTGGCTTTGACTCAACGCACACTATCTGGCTGAATTAGTATCCATAAAAATAAAGTGACCAGTTTTCCACTTACGTCTATGTGTACGTTTAAAAGTGCATTGCAATAATGCGAACAACTAAAGCGTCAATTAATTAGTAACTTTAACGATAAAATGTGAGTATATAGCGGCAAATTTCCGGTAAATTTCCGTTACATGCAATGGATAGGCAGCATCGATTTCCTGATCAGTCCTCACATACAAATAAATAATGAAAGCATTGTTATAACGAAGGCATTAGTATTTTGCTAAACTCAGCAGATGCATTTTAATGGTTTTGTGCAACCTGTCTTACATAGGATATTTTGCTACACAATAGAAACTATTCGGTTTTTTAGTATTTCCTAATACAGCTATGAGGAACTTTCGGTTTTCAATGTGTGCTTATGAATAAAATGCACAGAGCATAGCTGTTCTTGGTGTAATAGGCCTCCGGTACGGCGGTGCAAGTTCTACTGTGTCCAGATAGTATGGCAAGCCGCAATAGACCCATAGAACTGCAACGAAAGGAAAAACCTAGTAGAAAACCTGATGATTAATCGCCAAGTAGGTGTCTGATGTAATGAGGCATATAAGAAAATACGGAATGTGAATAAAACTAGCGGAGAGGAAAAATATGGTGAGGGTAACGGAAAGCAAAACCGATCGACCTCTTGTTTGTTAACGTGTTATCGGGACGCCCGTGAACCGGTAACGTTGGTGCCCTACCCACTCTGTTTATGCCTAAGTAGCAACAGAGATAAGCCGAGAGTGAGCATTTTACGGTCCTTTGCGATCAAAAAAGAAAAAGGGTGAGGTGTTTTCTTTTCACAAATTAATTCATTTATCCGTTTGAAAAATTCCCTACAATGCGCCATGAAGATTAATTCACTTTTTCCCTAGATCATCCATGATATTCAGAGCGAATCGTAAAGCATATTCTAAGCATCTACTTATACTTGCAACTTTCAGTGGGTAGCTGTTTTAGCTCAGTGCACGAATCAGAAAACCAGACTGACTGTTTGGTGTATGCTTGTATGTATATGAGAGCGCTCTGAAAATATGTGTATTAATATCGTGACAGACAAATTGGGACACATTCCGTCTCATATTGGTCAACGGATAAATCTTTCTTTATTGTAGATTTAGAATCTGGTGTGAGCGCATACTTCTCCGGTAAGTCTTATCCTCACTCAGCATTCCACGTTTATACAAGAGAATAATTTTATTAGTATTAGTATTATTGCACCCTAAATACACACTGGATTTCATTATGAAGAAATAATTATAGATTGTGAATAAAGTTCAGCTTGCATTTAAATAGGCAAAAACACACTCTGGTAGATAAACAATTTCAGTTACATATATGAAGAGAACTTCGTAGAACAAATCCTTCCATTGAATGACACAAAACCATTTGTTTCGCCCACCCAGCTATTTGGAACTGGTTTGTCTGTGTATGTTAACACCAGTTTCAAGTACATCAAATCGATAGGAGCTCCAACACGGTAACAAAAACAATGAAGAAAAGTTAGTAAACAATTGACCTGACACTATTTCAACATTTCAGACTAACCTTTTGCCGTTGGCGCTGAGAGTAGAATTAGACAATACCGAATTGACTTAAAATAAAATGGTGAATTAATATTAGAATAGAATTGAGGTGTGCTGTGGCGTCAGCTTTGTTACATGGCTATTGTCAAAATGGTTTTCCCCCTTTAAATGCTACATAAATTTCCTAGCATCCCGATGGTCATCAAAATAATGCGTCTGGGAGATATGTAATGCAGTTGAGAATTGTGGATACAATTGCAGAGTCTACATCGTGTACTTTGCATGTGAAGAGTAATCTACTGAGAGGCTGACATCAATGCATCCAACTGGAGTCACAAAATTGTATGTTACATAACTAGCGACCCACACCAATTTGTGTCCAGAATTTCTATGGTCTGAAATCGTTACAGAGAAGTTGATACAACCCTTGGAAAAGAACTGCTCTCAAGCACGAGACTAACAATATGAGCCTGAAACGTGGACTTCACGTGCGTGATATTCGAAATTAGCTATGTGCGGTCCGCGAGCAATTCGCTCAGCATTGAAATGTGCGTAATTCCTTTCAGAGAGGAAATCGAGGTAGAAAGCATATCTGTCTTCATACACGTATCAGGCTAGTGGCCATCTGACAAATAACTTTGAAATTAGGCTCACAGGAAAGAAAAGCGTACATTACCAATGGTAAAACGCTTAATAGTAACCATTCGAAGTGTACCAATCTGAACTGCGTGCGGAATTTTATTCCTCATATAGAGATGCAATATATCACTATGGAAACATAACAAAAACAGAAGCGGCAGTTGTTAAAGGTCAGGCGTAAGCAAACTGGTTCTATGCAGGTCTCTTAACGATGGAGCTACAAACGCGAAGCTGACAACAAGCAGAGAGAAAGTCAACGTTCTGCCATGTGTACAAAATGGATTGGTAATGGCGGCAAGAATTGTCGAATAGGAAACCGAGATATTATTCGGAGAAAAGGCTTAAAAGTGCGATGGCGCGCGAGGAGTATAGCCTTGTTAATCGGAGGCCGCATTACCTCGTTTGTGCACTCAATCGTACTCCCCAGAAAGCACCAACTCACTTGCGTTCATCGCATCCAAACCCCCCTCTGCTTGTGAATTTTGTAGTGAACGGCCGTGTGTGCGACAATTTTCATTTAAGTTCATGTTTGCAACCGATGCGGCAAAGGTGGCCATAGTGAGTCGCGTTTCTTGGCTAGTGGTTCTAAATGGTCGAGGAAGAAGCGCAGCAATACCATGCTGTTCCGACTGCGCGATAGGATCAGGAAGATTACCGCGACTTTCAAATCTTATTGCGTTAACGGGCTTAATACACCAGGGAGGAAATCAATTAGAGACATCAGGATTTATAACTTGATACTGCTTCATCTATCACTGTGATCCCTGGCGACAAGTGGCACAGGTTGAGGCGGCAGACATTCATACAAACGGGCTATAAGGCTCAGAAGGCTTCAGATGGTACGTTAAAATTACCTGGTGAATTGAACTGTCAAGTCGATTTCCGAGGCCAAAAAATGTACACAAAGTGCATTATGACAGAGCGACCGGAAATAGAGCTGCTAGGCCTCGTTTGGATGCATGAGTTAGAATTGTTAGATTAGTCAATGAAAAGCATTCGTCAGCAAAACAAGACAATCATGTGTTACAGTCATCAGTCCTAAGCCGATTGATTCAGAGGCACAGTCGAATGGTGTGACTATGGCAGACGAAAAACAACCAAGCAGGTCGGTTTAATAATTTTAACATTGGTGACATAGGGTTCGCTCGAGACTTCCGTGGACCGAGGAGATTGTTGACTGCAAGAGTGATCCGAAGAATTGGTCGAGCCATCTGCTAGACAAAGTCGAGAAAGAGAAAGGAGTCAGATATGCTAAGCACCTGAAATCTAATTACCGCATACCTCAAATACTAACGTAGCCGCCATCCTTAAAGTGGGATACTTTGCTACTTATTTGGTTTGGATACCGAAGCCGAGTAGCCAAGTGAATCAAAACTGGAGTGGCTAGTAACCAATTCCGCGCAATGTAAGCCGATCTGAATGCGGAGACGAGCAACATGATTACAAGTTCACCCCAAGGCGAAAGGCTATGAACCAAGTCGATTTGGAACTGTACGCAAGCAAGCTCGGTTAGAAAGGGAAAGTAATCGGTGGCTGGAAACTAAGAACTTTACACGGGTCCGGGACGTCGGTCATCATGAGACGGGTTGCAAACCCGATCGGCGGTTGCATGGCTAAATCATGCAGAAAGTTAATGAAATCCGTCCGTCTTGCTACGGGTTGCTGCGAGACAAGCAAATTGAGTACGAATACAGCTGACCAGTGCGGACCGCAAGCAGGTTTGTTATCTCTCTAGGCAAGTGGCTTGAGTTATTTCAGGAACGTATAACTGGTGATAACAGAGTGTGACTAACAAAATGCATCGTATTCTGTTCCTAGCCAACTTCAGTCTAGCAGGCTAGGTGTTTTGTACTTCCCCGGTTGGGATGTCAACGCAGAGAACAGACGCGTGTGCAGCTACACAAAGGTTGCATTCCTACTGTAGGCTAGAGCACTAAATGAGACTATATGGCAAAACAGAGAATAAATTGTCAGCATTAATACTTGAGTAAAATAAGACAATCTAATTTTCCCTGTAGTTTCGCATGTCTTAACGAAATACAATAAATATAATTTAATGGGAGCAAAACCTATCCTAGCTACCAATACTGCGGTCGCCATCAGAAGTACGCAGTGAAAATTGCAATGTAGTTTCGGTAGGTTTAGTCCTATATTTGAACAGGTTATTTGAACTGGATGCACTGAAATATCTGTCAATAATCTGAGCTCCTACTAGACGAACATCTGTGTGTGACTGAACTGCTGTATGTACCGGTTTTATTGTTCCTGACGGCAGCGAATAAACTCAGATTATCGATATCAACTGCCACCGGAAAATGAAATACATAGGGTTTCGTTCCGTGACTATAAATCATAAGGGGCAAGACTGCATTCACTTCGTTTTGCACCGAATCACAATTCGGATTGAGGCAAATATGTCAGCGCCTAACTAATCTTATGCCCAACAATAATATAGAAGTCGTGAAAAACATAGTCAGACATTGAGTTGGACAGGAATGCCATATTAACAACTCCATAAAAGCACAAGTATTCCAGTGTTACCG
>CALYDF020000010.1:154197-283663 GCA_944474145.2 Dicrocoelium dendriticum
CTACGCACAGCATACTGGGTGGTTTCGCAACGTTGTGCTAGCTGTCGAATGTTGAGATGCCAGTTACTGCATACCACCTGCACAACAGCGCAAGCTGATACTTCATCCGTGACGGTGCAAGGCCGTCCGGTTTGTTTGACGTTGCAAACTTTGTCAGCTTCGGCGAATTCCTTTACTACTGGACGCACATGCCGCTCTTTACTGGGCCGCGTAATGTAGCGCACTATTATAGCACTTTGCGGTGTCTGTCACTTTGGATCCACCCTCACCGTACAGCTGCACAACGACCAGGCGCTGATGGACAGGTACATTACTTGACTGCGGTTGTTGCTACATCAACGACACGAGTGTAAGCTCCTTCTCCAGGGCTACCACTGCGAACCACTAACCACCGCGCCGTTGAACTGCAGAATAAGGGAATATGTACCTAAATGGTGGCAACGTCAAGTCACCCAGTCGTCGGCCGCTCATGCCATCTGTTCACGTAAGCCACCTGCTTCATCCATGGGTAGGCATTTACTGGCCACCAGTCATCAATTTGACCGGCCAACATGTTCGCAATCGTGTTAAGACACGCCAACGCCCGGTGCCAACATTTCGCAGAGGCAGTCGCGACCAGTTGTATCAAACCCGCACTCTGTGTGCAGAAACATTTGTTCGTAAGCCTACGGCTGCCCTGGGTCTAGTGATGTCACGCCTGCCCTCTACCCTGTTCTAACTTGTTCCAGTCTCACCGTACCTGTCGTCAGATATATTTCATGTTATTGTGTTGGCAATACGAAATGTTGACATCTGCCAGCGTTCGTCTTCTTATGGCTTTATTTAAATTACTTAAGTGTGTCCTTTTACATTTACATGAAAATAACTTTTTTCGGTAATAGATTTGATTTTGGACATCCCTTTCGTGTATTATACGGATAAAATATTTAACTTGAAATGCTACTATACATATCTGGATAGATAATGCAAGTGCAAAAACGTCGCAGATAGACGTTTTGCAGAAGTTCGACCTTATCTGTTATGATTTTCGACCGGAGAATCATGGAACAAATATATCCAGTTCCATTAGGATTGTAATTATGTTTCCATGTTAGATAACATGCTCAACGGACAGACCATAT
Organism: Dicrocoelium dendriticum; assembly: GCA_944474145.2. Lineage (NCBI taxonomy): Eukaryota > Metazoa > Platyhelminthes > Trematoda > Plagiorchiida > Dicrocoeliidae > Dicrocoelium > Dicrocoelium dendriticum. The sequence continues at coordinate 155,319 of CALYDF020000010.1, forward strand.
TCGGTTGGATTCCAACGAGGCATGCTGTATGTCACAAACTATTTCCTTATTTCTGACTGTGATTGACTGGTGTCTATTACGGTTGAATTTTTACGGTTGATTGATTCGACTACCGATCGGTTTGCTTTAGGTCGTCTGACTGGACTGTTGATTCAGCTTTGTAACCTGTTGGACTTCAGTTACTTTGATCCGGCTTTTGGTAGTGTTTGGACTTCCGGTTTAAATTTGAGAACAGAAATATTGGACATTAGTGATGGACACTGTCAAGGTGGATATACAATTTTCTGCCCAAACACTTTGTATACATAGCACTGTAGCACACTTCTGGCCTTGATTTCTGTTTTAACGCGGGTATCTTACGCGCAGTCTGAATTAACCGCCGATTTGATGGTAACAAGACTCGACAAGGCAGGATTTCTATTTAGTTATCTAAGTATTCACAAGAAGTGGCCATCGGTTTGGTCGGACTTACTTCGTCTTCGGCTTAGTTGATATAGCCAATATATGAAGCATTCACCCGTTGGGTTCACTGCAGTCTGATCGAGTGCAAGAACGCAATCAATCTGGCCGTATCCATCGGCTAACTAATAAGGTATGTTTACGTTGCGATCTGAAATTTCAGCAACAATTACGATTGAGTGTATTTATGTCTGCCATAGGTCACCCTAGTGCTTTGAGTTCTTTGCGATCAACTAGTTATGATTTGCTTGGAATTCTTCACTTTTTGGCGCATTCTCACGAGTCCGAATTACACGTTGAGGGTGATGGTCTTTACACGGTGGAATTCCCTTATGGTTCCTACTCCCCAGTTGGACCACAGCGTTTGGAATTATTGCTTTTAATTTATAAAGCGTCGAAACTTCTCTTCGCTTGTGAACTATTTCGTCTGGGAGCTAGGTGCCTTGATGGCTCTGGACTGTCCTGTTTCTCGAGAGCATTGCTCATGATAACAGTTGCGGGAATGGTTGGCGGCTTGTACGGTGCTTATCAGACAGCGTACATTTTGAATAGGGTGTTCAAGCTGTCTGTCCGTTGCTGACCACCGTCACGTTATCCAATGTACACCGAATTGTTATTTATGTGACTTCTGTGTCAATAGCAGCTTGCTCTAGGCGTTCGCTGACACATATATTTCGCTGTAGACAGATAGGCGGTCAGTTTGAACTCCTACTTTTCCATGTTAGATTGAGTTATTTTGATTGGCGCATTCAATGGCACACCTTTGGTACGATCGCTTTGTTGAGTTTTATAAAATGAATCAGGAGTTAATCTGATGCCCGTCCAAATGACAGGCACCCATCAAAGTAAGGACAATTGACATTGGATGGTCTCAAACTATCTAGCCCTCATAACTTTGAAGCAGGTTACTATTTTTCCGTCGTTCTGAACCCAGCAGACTAGTTAGGTAAAGTAACTTCTTCAGTTCGCTCTAGCCGTTTAAATATTCCACCAATCCACGCTTTAGTCTACTTAGAAATTAAGTGCGGTGCGATGAAGAGACTGGAACTTTGTTTGGTGCCTTCAGTTGTTGTTTGGTTTTATGCAGTCTGTGCTGCCAAACAACCACGAGCAGAATGCGCTATGCACGTACAGTACCAGCAGCTGCAGCAACTGCCAACTGCTGGTCTTGGATCCGGTTTGGACAGACCCACGGTCTCGAATACGGATGTGACGCATCCTGTACCCTAGGGGGCGTTAAAGCCAGCTAGAGAACAGACAATCTATGAGAAACGGCTGAAAATAATTTGTTGGGGAAGTGTAAGAGAAAACCACATGCTGTTGGATTCCATCGAAGTATGGCCCAAGTCCCTAATTATTCCCTTGTGTCAGGCTGTGACTGACTCGTATCAGCCGAACTCTTACGGTTGATTGATTGAACTATCGATCATTTTGCTTTAGATCGTCTGACTGGACTGCTGATTCGGCTTTGTAACTTGATGGACTTCAGATAATTGGAGCCGGTATTGGGATTTGTTTAGACGTCCGGTTTAAATTTGAGAATATAAATATCGGACATTTGTGGTGGACACTGTCAAGGTGGATATACAATTTGTTGCACTAACCTTTTGCATACATAGCTATGAAGCACACTACTGGCCTTGAATTCTGATTCAATCCGAGTGTCTTATGTGTAGCTTGAATCCACCGCCGATGTGGCGGTAACAACGTTTAATGATCAAGTTTATAGTGTCTTTAACTTAGACGCACGATGAGAGGTCAACTATGGAGACCAGCTTAACTACCAAGTCGTTGGAACTGGGATGCAATCATCGGTTTAAACTCTGTACATCTGGCCTTCTAGCAGCATAATTTCCGCTACGCAACTTTATAATAACGGTGACTTCGTTGTTACTCGTGAAAAGCAATAGAAATATGTTTAAATGTCTATAGGGAGTAAACTAATGTGCACATTTCGCGTCTGCAGCTTATATTTCTTGATGGGGCAAAATATTTATTAAAGTCCAGTTATCGATTAAACATATATGCGTATCTTGTTTGTAGCACGTATAATGGCATGAATTAAGGTTGCTTGATTGATAAGTTAATATTAGAATGACAAGCATATATTGTTTAAGGTGCTGCAATGTTGCTCAGCTAGTCGAAAACATATAACATCCTGTGTAGCGAGTTATGTATGTTTGGTTTAGATAATTAACTGAATAGCAGCAATTACTGCTCCACAATTACAAGTTCGCAAATAGCTATTATTGAAAAATAAGCTGTGCTTGTTAAAATCGTTACAACTCTGTGTAAATGCACAAGCAAATGCAGTGCACAGCTATACTGATTGCATACTTAGTCTAGACTGTGTTGCCTTCTTTTATATCTTACAAGATTCTCATTTGTTGCTTTAGGTCCTATATTGTTCGTGTTAAGTTGCTAAGGCTTTTCTGCAAATTTTTACAGCCGTAGAAGAGAAACATTCGGTACTCAAATTGTGTTCACAACAACGCAGACTGCGTTGAAAATATAATACCGGAAATCCACGATAATAAGCTGCCTGAATATGGTATTGTCATAATTAAAAAATGTTAACGCTTGTAAGCTGACAACATTACGTAGTTTGACTCCACTATGTAAATCTTTCGATTTGTGTACTCAGAGATACCATGAACAGCATTTAGCTTCCTTAATCATACCTTGTCCACAAAATATTGCAAAAAAGAAATGGAATACTTATCACCAAAACTGGATAGTGATGTTCTAGCACTTACTTGAACAAATACCGGGAAAGAGTAAAATAATGCTTAAAAGGATGATGACGGCAGATGGTGCTTGGAGTTTATGTGCCATGTTATCCAGATAGAAGCCCCATATCACTACCTTGACTCTATTTATAGTTCCGTACTAGTGGCAAGTATTCGGAAAACTCATTGTGTATTTGTCAGCCAGTCTCTTACGTAATGTGTCAACCAGCCCCTTGGTATGTCATTGGGTGTGAACCAAAGGTTTGACACTTCGTTTTGCTTATACTGGTATGAAGTAACTAAAATTCTCTTGCGTGCTTATAACATATTTACTCACAGAAAATGGTACTAAGCAGAATATGTGCACATAAATGTCAGTGGGCGCATCAACTCCAAGAAACACTGGTATACAATTAAAATATTATGCTCAATTTATTTAAGGTAGGTTCACAATAAAAATAAGGATATAGTACAATATGCATGAAAATGGTCCGTGCAATCAGTCAATAAGCATTACAAAACGCTGCCCTACACGAAGTGGTAGCATAAACGTAGAGGGTGTTTCTTAATCCCCCAAGCTTCTGGGTTCTAGCACATAATTTTTCCACGCGATGATGTCAAGCAGTTTCAAACATCGTCCTGCTGTACAGTTTATTTGTACAGGTACATCACACTTTGTGATTCCTCATATGTAAACAGCGTATTTTTGAGAAGTTAGCTACTGTTAGGAAGCTGGAACCAAATGATCAACCTGACCTTAAGCTAACATTGATTTAAGCGGAAGCGACTATATTGTATGCAAGATTACTGAGTTACACAAGGCAGTCTGGAACACGAAGGCAGAATATTATTTTAACCATTGGCTACTTTAGGATTGTTGGCGACTTTCCAATTAGTCGCACAATTTCGCAACCATGCCTTTATAATAAATCACTTAGATAGTGTTGTACAATGTTTTCCCTACGCTATTGCTAGTTGTTTATTTTTAACGGATAGATGCATTCTTTGGAATCCGAGTAAGGTATTTGATCTCTTCCGCTTCTGGGATTGGTTTATTGCTTGTTAGTAAATATAGGAATTTACCAATTTAAAACATTTTCGTTATCAGACACAACAAAAATGTAATGCTACAAACCGCAAACGATTGCTGCGTTTAGTGGATAAAGTGTAACATGGAAGTAGCTTGAGGAACCGCATTTCTGTCGTGATTACTACCTCAAAAGCGAGAACATAAACCATGACCACAACAAGTAATGAAGCTTAAAAGTGTACCTAAAGTAATTCGACAATTGATATTTAAACACAAAGCAAATAGCTTCTGTAGGGAGGAAAGTTGGCCTTGTTCCTGTTTTGTGACGAATCGCGATTGACTTGACCGTTGTAAGATTGCAGTATCTGAGAAGCTTAAAGCGGATATCTCACATTCGACTGACCATGTTAGGGCATTTGCGGCAAAAACATAACCCATATTAGCAACAAATAGCATACTTTGTGTGATACCTGTCTTTACTATCATCTGCTTGCCCATCTTGATAGGTACTCACTTACATGTTCCTTTAACGCCATGATATTGCCTTCTCACCATGCAATTTGGTGGTCTATTCGTGTGCTAAATGATTGTACTACAAATTATTCGGTTATATACGTAAAGTACTAAGGTTTGGCGACACAGATCTAAAAATACTCGGTTTTCCTTGGCATATGCAGCATGATTTACCGTAAAGATAATGGATGCTCAAGCGAAACGTATTCGGTTTCCTGTGCTTTACTTTGTGTTAGTTGACAATTACTTACCACGTTACGCTAAATAAATCAGTGTTCAAATGTTCCATTGAAAACCTTTTCACCATATATCCTTAGGTTATCGGTAGACACAATGGGAATGGCGCACATGTTTTTTTGCAAACGTATGTCAAAGGAAAAATGCACACATTAATCGTTTTCTTTTTTACGTTGTTTTAATCTAAGTGGACATATTTTGAACAACGATGCCGCATTAACCGATGTACTACGTGGCTTTTCAGTAAAAGTTACCTACGTAGCTTGGAATGAACTGTATAATAATCAACCAAAGTTCGCTTGTCTTTTCAGGGCGATCGCTTCTTTTTGAATGAGTGTTAATATTTCATGATTTAACTCGATGATGACACGGATTTTTATCCACATATTGCAGTAATTATGCTCTTATATCAGCGACGCCTACGCGGCCCGCAATGTAGGGTGCTAATCCTCGTTGTAAGTAATGCTGAGAAAGCCCATCCGCAACAACCTGGACCATTTAGATAGTGTCAGTTGTCCTTAGTATTGACACGTATTTGAAAGGGTCAAACATAATGAACCTACCGAAAATTTATTATAATTTTTCCTGTGTATATAACGTGCACGCGTGTACGTCCGCGTATTTTAAATAATGCTAGAAAACTGGGCAAGTTTCCTTTTAACGGTTGTGTGTACGTTTCAAGGATACAGCGCAGCGTGTAAATAAAATAAATGGTCCAACTAAGACCAACTTACCGGCATCGCAGTTCAGTTAAGCTTTAAAGTTGATCATTGCAGACCATCTGATTGTCGAGATATCATTTGCTCGCGTCGACATATCATGTGAACATGCTATGTTTCATTAAGACGAAGCCACAATTCTCCAAGAATACTATTCCAATCCCCTAGGTTGGCAAGTACAAATTGTGTTTTTAAACGGAGTTTTGTAATACCCAATTTTTCACGTCTTAGGCTTGGAGCGTGTTGTTGATTTTCTCACAAGTTGGCAGTGCTAATTTATCGCGTGACACTACTCGCAATCTGGATGTGCTCATTTTGATATTATGCTACGCGGGTGAACTTGACAAATTTGGGTCCGTGTACCTGCGACTTTGAGTAGTGTCAACTCTTCAATCTTTTATGTTTTGGCTACTAGCATATGCAACACAAATTTTGTACTGGTCTCTATCTCGTTGGTAGTACAAGGTGACCTAAAAGCGGAACGCGAAAAGCACGTTCAATCCTATTACACGTACCCATTTCTCCGGGAGTTGATTTGGATTGCAATGCAGGCTGGTCAAATTCACAATCGATTGGAACGTTGTCTTTAGTTTTGATTTGCATGGTTTCACTTAAGTTCTTAAACATGTGACAGAGTTGCTGCTGCCACACCCTGGCTTCACATGTACCTTTCAAATGCTTTACGATTTATTTACTGAAGTATATTCATATTAGCACGCCTTAACGAGCAACAGCATGAAACAACCCTAAATGTAAAGCTCCTGCCATCTCAGATTTCATCATCACAGAAGTAGTAAGCGTTTTATTTCTCGACAGTGCTCGAGACTGTACCTAAACACTGATATATCAATACGTATATAGTTTGTTTCACAAATGTTCCCATCTAATATTTGATTAGGAAAATTTAGCTCTAGATGGTGCGTATATATACGCAGGTTATAGCACTGTTGAAATGTGGTAAGCTTGTTTTGATTTCACACATGCACTGTATAGGCTGTTTGGAGAAGTGGAGTGTTCTTTGGAATGGTTCTGGTTGAGCGGTTCTTTACATTAATGTATAGGCATCGTTAGGTCTGCTTTCCTCACCCCCCATTGACTGAGGTCGTTTTGATGAATATACATTTATTCTAAATCGTGATCTTATCACATGTTTCCGAAAGAGATACCCTAAGGGAATAATGGTTTTATCCTCTACAGATCAATACAACTCACTTTCCCATTAGTAACAGGATACGATACATACCTGTGCTGCTTCTTTATGATAATGACAAAATTTCGGATGCCGTTTGCCTAGGCTTAGTTATCTGTGGTATAGAGTCGATGTTTGCACATGATATATATCTTGACAGACATTTTAAATTAAATAGTTTACCAAAATTATTAAGGTTATAGGGCGAGTATTTTCAATATATTTGGTCCTTCGAACTATAACCTTTCAGCTCAAATGGTGTATGATGTATCTGTGATTCTGTACCATAAAAGGGTTTTCTCCTTTCGTGCAAATACTTGTACGTAACATGCTGAATAAAAAGCATACATTTTGATATCATACTTTTAAACCATATAGGTTGCAGCTCCAGGAAATACAGCGCTTACTGCAAACGAGTATTGTGGAATATGGTATTATGCTTCTTTGTAAATAGGCGTTGAATTCGCTTACTAATAACTTTGTCGAAATTTTGCGTAGCGATGCATATTATTGAGCAATATAAAACGGTCAACACTAGGTGTGCTTCTTGTATTCGGAGCTGAAAGACGAGGTGCTAAAAGGCAAATTTCCAACGAATCACGGGCAATGCTGGTTTTTAGCACAGCAAATATTACCAGTGCAATCAGATGAATCAACACCAGAAATCAGTTCAGGGTTAAGAATTCTTTTCGCTAAACTCTCTTCAGACCCGGACGTTTACATAACACTGATTATGTGGAGTAAGCGTCAAATCGGGCTGGGATTATTTTGCAATGTGTTTGGAAGGTCAAGATCGTTGACTAAAGGAGGCTACAGATGGTAAGAAAAGTGCACGAAAGGAAATTAATACAACCTTCAGCGGCATAAGTTAAATAAACAAGGTCACAAAGGGTAGTTAAGTAACCATGTCATTCGGCCATGGTAATAGTATCGGCCGGATGAATAGTTTATGTATGCATAATCCCGGCTTCAGATGATGGATGTAAATAGCCTCGGCAATAGACAAGATTTGTTTTGAAAGACTTGCGATAAGCGTTTAGGTCTTGATTCATCGGATTATATTGGGAAAGTCAAATTTATCCAACTGTATTTCATGCACTTGCTATTTCGAAATAACAATGTTCTGCTAACTTGAACATTTGCAAGTATCGCAAGCCTATGTCACTACTTGATTTGCATTTCTTGATGTTCTTACAATAAAGTTTAATGCTTTTTGTTAGGATATGAAACACATGCGATAAGACACGTCACTTGTCTGCGGAAAATGGCAATTCCATAAATCACAGCAAGTTTCCAGAGCTAAAAGATCGTCTTGAAAGTATCATAAAACATATGCACCCATATCACTCCAAAAAACCTTTTTTGTCGTATGCAACTAAGAAAACCGTTACGTGCTTAACGTTGCCAAGCATATCATTAAGGCGCAAAAGAAGCAGCAAATCACGAAGGTATTACTCCATTAGTGACTGCCTCAGGGTGAAAAATTATTGTCTTCTTGTACTAACTGTTACCTAACCACGAAGCTTAATGAAAGTCAAGGGTTCTGTAGTTCCCCGAAACCAGCAGTTCGAAAGTGTTGAAAAACAGCTTGGAGTTCATTGGAATTCTTTATGCACATCGATATATAACTAAACTGTATTTCCTGCAACAGCATCCACTTTTGTGTCGTTAACAAAGCCTAGCTTGTATGTCACACTAGAGCGTGCTTTTGGAAAATCACGTTTTGACTTATTTAATTTATATTGCAAGAGGATGAACGTGTTCAAGCCGTTCCTAAACATCCGCACCAATATTATGGACAGGATTAACGTGTATTTTATTGTTCGGTAGTTGGTAAATTCAGGAGCAGGCCAATTGCTGTGCTGAAGAATTATAACCAATAATTTTATTGCATTAATTACACCGCCGCATTATACATAGATTAAACAAGGTGATTAGTAGTCTGTTTAAGCAGGCCTAGGACATCGCAATATGTCACTGGTAGTAGGATGGATTAAATCGGCAATCATGTTCTCTAAGTTTTGCGCTATCGAACTCTACTTAACGTTAGCGTGTGTTAATGTGCGCGAGAGGCATCTTTGTCAAGGATGCAAGCTCATGTACTAGGTTCAGTAAAGAACGTGTAAACATCTACACATAGCTGGCGACTCCTCAGTTTATGATCAACCCTGCAGGACTACATATATTAGAAGAGTTGCTGGTTCAGAACCACAAGCATGGAAGGTCTTGCTAAACCAGCTGCCTTATTTCATTTCATTCAGGATATTTCATTCTTGCTCTACAAGTTCTTAATCATTTAGATGAGTTTTCTCCACGATTTCAGGTTGCTTTAAAGTTAAAATTTGACATGTTCCGGACTTATGCCGAATTTTATGAAGCGTAGGCTTTAATATCAATGTTGCGCGTTATAGCTAGAGCTTCAGCTACAATGTTATGCAAACCTTAAGATTTCTGGGGTTTTCCGTTATTCATGAGTTCTACATACCGTAGTAGAACAGCTTTTGGCTGCGATATCGCCAAAATAGCCAAACGTGAGACATAAATTGTTTATTCGGGTGCTGTTTATTTATTACCTGGCTACTATGACCGATTATTGTTGACACCTGCAATGCAAAGTCATCCCTTTAAGGCCTATCAATAGAAAGGCTAGTAGGAACTTCCAAAACCTTAAGTTGCACTTATCAGCATATTCAAGAAAACGTTCTTAGTCCTAAGGACTCTGTTTCTAAACAAATAAATGCTTCCCATTTATCCAAATTTGCTACTTCATGAGAGCTTATTATTAGCAGTGAAGTATTTTATTTTAAGATGTGCAAACTACTTAATCGCATGAGTGCATTAAATCCTAATATATTAAAATTTGTGGCAAATATGTTGCGATTCCTTTTCATTATGCTCATGTAGACCAAACATTTTTGAGCTGCCATGACAAATACTTGAGAAGTATGACCGCAATATTCAGGAATATACTTACTTTCATGTGAAAGTATAGAAGGTATGACATTTACCGAAAGGTATTTGCATAATAACATTACCGAATCAATATGCTTCCTCAATCCAAACTAAATAATCTTAAGTAAAAGCCTAAAACAACTAACAAATTCATTTTCTGAAAATTAAACTTGCTTGCGAAATTTTTGGTTTGGCAAATACGAGTAAAACCATTCTTTAATGACGCATGTCACAATATTTCTAATATCACAGCATAGTATAAATTTCCAAAGCTTATTACTGTTTTCATATATCGTATCAACCATAATTTTCAGTTTTCACATATACATCTAGAATAATGCTAGTCTGGCGAAGCTTCAATGATAAATTCCTTGCAACGCACTTTACATTTATTGTGCCTTTATTCTAGTCATTGTTAAATGTTTCTCACTTTTACATTATTCAGTTTTATTTTGAACCATTTTGCAAACAGGCAAATAATATTAGTGCTACCCATTACACGATTCGGTGGCTTACTGCTGATGTATCCATTTTTAGAAATATTTTCTATATTTAAGCTTGTAAGGTACATATGTCGTTTACGTCCGCGTTGTTTGCTCAGATTTTTCATCTAAGTTTGCAGTGACAAGAATAAAGGATGGCTTCGTGTCTACCCCTCAAATGATCATGCATTTAGCTATTTGCTTGGGTTGCCATGGATTTGCCACTGCATAAGGAAAACGCGGTGTAAAACCTAACAGTAAATAATAAACTGTTGGTTGAAGTGCGTCCAAACAAATTTTAACAAACTCTGGTTATCCTTGCCTTAGGCCTCCTGTGTAAATCAAGCGATCGGATGCAATATTTTGTCAAACATTTTAATCATGGCCTTTGCTTGCAACTAACTGGTCATGCTTTTGTTTTCTCTAACGAATTCGCCAGAGTAAGAGACATCACATTTTGTTACTCATAAGGATCTTCCCTGTGTTATAAAGGTAGCTATTAACACTACACGTATTCAAACCAATTTGGAAATTCAGTTTCAATTGTTAATGTAATAGTAGTAATGCAAGTTTCATAACCAAAAGTTTATGGATTTTAGAGAAACTTGTTTCATTGAAATTGCAACAAAATATAAACTAGGATAATGGGCGACCTTCGAAAATTATTACTGCATTAGAAGCTTTGCTTTTGTTAACATAAACTATGTAACTTTCAATCGTTATTATATCCTGGCACATCCACCACTGTTTATCTTTAGAATGTGGCATAATGCAACGAATGCAAAGAATACTTAGATAGTCTCAATTAAAATTTAACAGTTAATTCAGACAGAATGTGCACATCACACTTGAGTTGCTTTAGTAAGAAGTATTATATATAAACCGGCGAAGCAGTTGTAGAAGATGCAAAAGAATTTGTTTTCTGGATCCAAACGTAGCTTTAACAGTGCTAAACAATTCCTCAAAATCTGCGCAGTGTCAGAATAGAAGACGATGAAATAATGCTTTCATTGCATGTAACCGCAAACTTCACTTCAATCCGTCACAAATTGGCTAGAGAAACTATGATGTAACTACTTAAGAAGCAACTAAGTCCAACGACAACCATAGGACCTGAAACCTTTTGTGAACTCCTGAACCTCTGGATGACCAATTATTTTTGCTTTGACGTACAAGTGTATCAGCAAATGAGAGGAACTCTCATGGGGTCACTAACTTTACTAGGACAGTTTATAAACGATGTTTCATAAAACATACTGACCACGATCGAGTTTACCCCATCCAGATGCTTAGGATTTCATAAGTTCTATTGCCATGATTGCATCTTCCGTATCAATATAATAGAAAAATTGATTAACTAAATTCATTGGCAGGCTATGCATGATCGTTTCAGTGGAACTGTTTGCCAACTGCCGTGTCTCAAACCTAGTAAGGTATATAAAGGCCAACATTTTCGAATTTGTCCTTCTCCAGGAACGACGCAAGGAAAAGCCTTGCTTTTCGTGGATTAAGATAGTTACGATGCTACTAAATTAGGTACAAGTATTTTAATTCCGAAAATAATGATACCCGCAACTATCAGATCCTTTTTGAATGCATTTTCTATTTCACAACGCACTAACTCTGAAAGTAGTTCATTCCAGCTGCGTCCCACACGGATCGCAAATAATTAGCCCTGATATCCAATGTTGCCAAGTGTAGGCTGAGCATCCATAGTAGCAGATGCAAATAACCTTAAGTAAGCAGCTTACACAAATCATGGGGCTTGATGGCAGTGAATCTTTTTATAATCCTAAATTCTCAATAATATAATTATGCCCCGTAAGAATTAGTGGACAGTGATAATAAGGCTATATGCGCCAGTTTCTGGGCGTGTATGTACATGGTTTATGAAATCGCTATATGAAAGTTCCTAATATTTTTTAGTTTTAAGCAAACATAATCCAACGCTATTTACCAATTATGCAAAAATTATTGTTAGGATACATCTTCTTTTCCCTTTCAATTAGCAAAGGCAACTACAGTAACCGAAATGAGTGTTGACTTATTCGTGTGTTCTCAGGTCAATAATCCTCTTAATGTTGACAATGGCCTTGCCTTTATTGTATAATTTGAACGCAACTTTCATTATCCGACTAAAGGAACAAGTGGTAAAACAGTTTGAGGAAACCTAATTTGCATAAAACAAGTATGTCTTTTTGTTTATTTAACAGGTTGTTACTGTCGGAATGTGCAAATTAGGGTGACACGCGTTCTGCACTTAATATGTTTTGCTTACACGAGATAATAAAAGAATAGCACTAGTTAATTAACTCAAGTAATGTTAAGCAATTTATGAACGTAATATTCCACTGTTTTAGTGTGGTTGCAACATTGTCACTGGAAATGAAACTTAAGCAAGGAGGAAATAAAATTTCCCAGAGAACACTGAAATCAAAACTAACATTGTCAAACCTACTTGCACTACTCTGGCTAGGCTTCTGATAAACGCATAATAGTCAGCTGCATCCATATGTTTAATTAAAATGCAACAGCTTTTAACAATTACGACGATGACGTTTATTACATATTTGGCAAGTAATGTACTGCGAGAAGATGGTAGTTGTTGGATGGAAGTAGCTTGTCTGATCACTTTCTTTTCAGCCTGATACAGACGGATGGTTGTGTGTGCATGAAGTAAATGCAACCAATCCCGAAACCACTAGTATACAGAAGAAATTGCTGATAATTTGTGACATTAAACTTTTGAAAGTGGCGAAATAAATTTCAAGTCAATATTCAATAGATGCTTTACGAATATATATGTCCAACTGTGGCAAAGAAATACTAACAACCCACGTGCATTTGGTAACACTGGGTTTTATTCTATGCATGATATACTTTTCTTCTATGAGTGAGAGAAGGATTCTGGAGCAGCACCAACTATACGAGCTGATGGAATAATAATGGTTACGGCAAAAATGGAAAAACGTAGCTTTTGTATTATGACATCTGATACATCACTAGGAACTGATTTCTATTATATGCGTGAGGAAGTTCATCATTATATGACCTAATGGTTCGTCTTAAGAAATTATCTTGTATTGAACCTAAGGTTGGTTCATAAAGTTAAAATCAGCATTTGACGTAAACAAAACAGCGGATGGATCATAAACCCAAAGGAAATTGAGGAAAAGGCGTTGGGCATTTGAGCAATTGCACGTAGAGTCCACAGTCAAGTTTGAAGGAAGCTAGTATATAAAACGTTTCCAAACATGCGACTTTTCGAGACACGGTTATCAAGGTACATAAAAGATCAGTTGTTGTAATCTGTAAAATTGTACAGCTTAACCAGCTATATCAGTGAGGAATGCGGTGACGCTTTCTGGATCTATCGAATCAGCGTGAACTGCGCTCCAGCTTGCCTGATTTTGGTAACCAACACATATGAGGAGTAGCTGAGCCAGAGTTTTAATCAGAGGTTTCGCATTGCCCCGGCTAGCCCCGGATGGAGAATAAACCTATACGATTGAAGGTTAAGGCTAACCGTGACATTTATCCATAGATTTTCTTGAGCCCATTATTTTTCACATATTTGTGCGGGGCCACTTTTTGTATTTAATCTGAAATCTTTCACTTGAGCTAGATGGGGTTTCTTTACGAGGTTGAATATTCTATCAATCTCTGAGGCAATATTATAGTTAGCAAGTAATGCGTTTCGCCACCACTCCACGAATAAAATATTATAAATCAAGCTATTTCGAGTGCGTGTGTATTGAAGTTAAACGACGAACATAGTACGCGCGTTTGTTAATCCGTATGTGCCGGCTTTGTAACCTTAATGAAAATCGGCAGCAATGCTGTTACTGGCTTGTTCCGAATATTCATGAGTATGTATGTGCTGCATTAAGCAGACAATGTCAATTATCCCAAGTGTTTTGTAATGTGATTGCATGATATGTTGTGCCTCACGTTCGCGAAATGCGCGTTAACTGATGAACCTCGCGTTTAGCTGACAGATGGCTAACGTAAATCTGATGAATTTATGTTAATTACCTTTTCATCAGTTGAACATCCAATAATGGAACTTGTTTATATTAATATTTTCATTTGGATCACGTCGTATGCTGTGATTTCGGTCATGCCTCAGAATGTAAATGGTCCTGTGGCTTATTCAGTGGCCTAGCAAATTTGAATATTGCGCAACTTTTCATGGGGAGGTCGAATGTAAACTAGACCTTTTGTAATACTTCGCCTCAGGAAAAGGTTTATAGGAAATATAAGATAAGGATTGTGGCGTGGTGTTTGGATACGAAAACTAAATAGTTTGCCCAGCAAGTAAAGAAATCGCTTATTATCAGCTAAAGGGTGCTTTCGTCACACAGGCGGAAATGTCAAACGCATGCAGATATATAGTATTTGTGAGGATGTATTGGTCCAATCAATGCTCAAATATTTAAACCTTGATTCATTTAAGTAATCTACCTGGAATCCGCCAATCTTCATGATTGGTGAGTAAGGTTTGAGCACGGTAATTAACCTATTTTATTTGGCTAGCTACGTTCCTGACAAACGTCTTCGTAAGACAAACTGTATGTGTGTATTTTTTGTTAAACTTTCATAAAATTATAATATAACTTGCTAAGGTGAGTTGGAGCTCCAGCCGGAAGAGCATTTCGGTTGGCTGCAGTATGAATAACTAAGTCTGTTCCATATGATATCAATAAAGGCCCATCAGACGGCAAAGCATCATCTTAGTTAGGGAAGTTAGTATAATTTACGGAAACAGCTCATCAGTTGACTTTGATCTTGTGGGGAAAGAGAGAAGATCTTGCTAATCCTGGGTTAACTAGAAACCAGCGTGTTAAGAACATATGTGGAATTAATGTAATACTTAAGAAAGAATAAACCGATAAATATACTTTTTATTCGAGCTGCTTTACATGTGATGTAAAATGCATCATTCTTACAGGTTAAAATTACAGTTTGTTAAGGGACATGATTTTTAAATATAATACTAATGGTGCGTGGTGCAGTACATCTGATATTAGATTGAATGAATTTATCTGATTCCAGTTCGCCATGTATTCGTAAAACGCCTGGAATATCTTGTTACTTAATTAAATTACATTTTCTCACTGATAATATATATGAGCTGCTGTTATAAAGCCATGGAATTGCGTAGATTTTCGATAAAATTATTGAACGGGCAGCTTTGTTTAATGAGCATCCTTGAATTTAAAATATGTTGATAGTAGGTGGGTATTGACTGGCTGTTGACATTGTAGAGCCGAATTGCGCGAATATTCACCTTCGCCGCTGTGAGATATAATGCTTTGCAAACCACGAATATGGTTTTTCTTTTTTCATCGTAAGAAATTGTGATCTGCCAAAGTATACAAAAATACTTGTTTTACACATTGAACAGAACGTTGCAGCCTCTCTGACATATTGCCACATGGCAACTACGGAGTCTACCTAATCCTGATTTTGTATATTTCATGAAGAAGTAATTGGAATCCAGAAGAAACCTTCCGGCTGGATTTGAGCACAATGTGATTGGACGAAGTATTCGGCCTGAACTAAAGGGGAGCGTACGTGCTTACCAGAAAGCCTGGTGAAACAGTCGGGCTCCAGAAATGGAGAAGGCAGGAGCGGTGGACAAACAGCGCAAGCTCTTCCAGGTAAGCCCCAATACTGGTCCCAGAAAACCAGGCGTCAGCGAGAAACTCAGTGAAAACGCGGTTGCAATGATACACAATAAGGAGCGCCGTATGGCAAGTTTGGCGGAACACTTTCACAACCAGTAGAGATGGCCCCCTGCCCCCAGGCATTTTCCTTCTCAGTGGATGCAGGACAAGCCATGGACGATTAGTTTAGAGTCTCCGTCGGAGGCTGAGATACAGAATCCCATAACAGCTCTCAATCGTTTTCGTGTTGTTGGTCTGGATTCTCTCGCACCTGCACTATGGACTGATGGAGGTGATGTCTTCTGCAAAACACTGACCTCGCAATTCGAGCGCATCTGGAAGGAACAAATTGTCCTGTCTGAATGCAGTATATGTATGATAGTATTAATATGCAGGAAATGCTGTCGCACAGACTGCACTAACTAATGGGGTATTATCGTAACGCCAGTTGTGTCAAAATTACTGGACTCCATTCTTGTTCATCGCCTCAATGTGGAAAACGAATTTAGGTGTAAGGAAAAGCAGACAGGTTTCCGCCCAGGAAGTGGCTGTATAGACCATATATTCACTTTTCGGCAGGTGCTGCAGCAGCGCTACGCATACCGCAGACCGACAATAGCTGTGTTCCTTGATTTAAGGTGTCCGTTCCTTTAGGTCAATCTATCGATTCTGTTCCAAATGCGCACAAAAATGTTCCTACGAAATATGTGAGCAAATTACATGCTCTATACTCGATAACTACACTCCGCGTCAGGGTCTACGGTGCACCTTTGTATAGCTTTCCGACTACCAGTGGCTTTGGTCAGGGTTATCCGATTTCCACATTTTTGTTCAATTTCCTCGTGGATTCTAGCAAGGAGTCTTTCCCTGCGAAATCTAACGGGGTAGGCGTTAAAATGCTGTCTGGTGAACGAATAATTGATCTTAATCATGCTGGCGATATCGTCTTGCTTTTCGACGATGTTGCGGTTGCAAAATCCACCCTGAATAGCCTGTCTAGTCTGGTCCCATTAATTGATATTCACTTCGCACCATCAAAGTGCAAATTATGCTGCAGGACCACCAGCCAATTTATGACCTCATTGACTCTTGCTAACGAGAGGTTCGAGGTGATTGATCAAATCACTTTTATTGGCAGCTGCATCAGCAACGATGGGCGTATATAAACTGACATCAGCTCATGCATTGCAAAGGCCAGAGGTGCCTTCTGTAATCGGCGACATAATTGGCGGCAGAAGTGCATTTCCGTTCGTTGCAAACGCCGTGTATACAAAGCACCATTGATCGCCGTTTTGCTAAATGGGAGTAAGTATTGGCCGTTTCGTACTAAAGACCTCAGGCGCCTTCAAGTCTTAGATCAAGGTTGTCTGCGAAACATTGCTGGTGTCGAATATCACCAGTGGGTCCTCAAGGATGATTTGCGTAAGCGAGTACTTGCTAGCTCCCAAGAACAACAGATAGCACTGAATATTTGTATTGATTGAGGTACGTGCTGCGTATGACTGGTCACCGCTTACCTAGGAGGGCCTTGTTTAGTCTGCCAGGTGTAGAGTGGCGCAAGGCTCAAGGTGGACAGAAGTTAACTTGCCAGCGGAAAATGAAGTCACTGACGACCAAACTGGGTGCCGTTGTGCCGTCTAGCCTTCCGTGTTGGTGTCCGCGTGACTCGCCTTGTGCTTGGCTCTAGACTATATGAGTTGGCTCACAAATGACTCCAGTGTCCCGTCTGCTACCGTCTCCTAATAGAATTACCTGGCTAAATTGTGTTTGGTGCTAAGATATCTGTCGTGCAATGGCTGATCATGAAGCAGGGCAGTGAAAACCATAAGGAAGCTGTCTCGCCGATGCTGTCTTAACTTTGGACAATAGTCAAATGTTCAAGACGATATGTTGTTAACAAGGGGTGTAGGGTCCTTGACCCACAATGTTTGGTTATCGCCTTAATTTTTCAGGTAAGTCCTTTACTCTCCCACTTATTATTCGTTATTCCTTAGGTTAGCAGGGTTGTATGGTAGCAAAGCATCTGTTCAAATGGCTGATGTCAATCTGTTGTTGATGACGATGTTCGTACATAGCTATCAAAGTGGATTATTTATTCTTCCTGGTTACACGCAGCATAAAATTATTAGTTTCCAAGGTTAGCGAAGCGGAAGTTAATAAATGATGTCAGCACTAACCAGTTTGCGTTGCGGTAGGTCATATTTCATTCGTTGGCCGAGGGGTTGAATGGTAATTAAATGCAACGTGCGCCATCACATTTAATATTGTATCGAAACATTTAATGCTATTAAGGTGCCGATAAAAGGTGCAATTGAAGAGCAAAAGCACTTGAAATATAATGAAAAAATGGCCGTATACTGGCAACGGGCACTAGTTGTTAGGATATTGACAAGATAAAAGAGCTCCATCGAGAAAAAGGCAAAAAAGATCCATAAGCAACAGCGAAACATTTAACATGTTTTGGGAAAATGGAAGCTCGGGTTTATAAGTCAGTTGCTCATTTGTTTGCCGAGCTGCGAAATTTGTTTGCAAACGTTTCATTGCCATGCGAGGCAGTATTATAAGTGCGCCGAGATGTGGAGGGTAATCGCGCTAATTAAATTGTCGATCCGTGTTCGGCGTGCACGTGACTTTTCCAAATTGACGGCTTCGATCTGTGTCCACATTGAGGAATTCTCTGTAGAAAACAAAAGAGAAACCGCAAGCTCGTGAACAAAGTAATGTTGTATATAGACTAGGTTGTAGAAATTGCCGAAAAGACTATGTTGGCCAAACAGGTAGAAAATTATCAACACGATTAGAAGAGAACAAAGAGCATGCAAAAGACACTAGGCATCGTCGCTGGTCTCAACACACGTGGATGTAAAAGAACACAGCTTTGATTGGGCCTAAACGGAATTCCTGTCACGAGAAGAAACAAGAAGAGAAAAGCAGGTCGTAGAATGGTGGTTTTCAACAAAAGACTCGATCAACATGCATATCGAGATTGACCTATTTTACCAACCCCTCCGACGGAGAGAACTTAGAGCAATTACGAGACGCCGTTTGAATGGGAATAACTCGAGCGGCGAATTTGCGGCACGAGTAAATGGGTAGAGATCACGCGGCACAGATCGAAGCCGTCACCTTGGAAAGGTCACCTGCA
The DNA here is from genome assembly GCA_944474145.2 of Dicrocoelium dendriticum. Lineage (NCBI taxonomy): Eukaryota > Metazoa > Platyhelminthes > Trematoda > Plagiorchiida > Dicrocoeliidae > Dicrocoelium > Dicrocoelium dendriticum. The sequence continues at coordinate 174,443 of CALYDF020000010.1, forward strand.
CCCCGATCTTGGATCGACAATTTTATTAGCGCGATTACACACCACATTTCGCGCACTTATAATGCCGCCTCGCATGGCGATGAACACTTGGCAGCATACAAATTTCCCAGCTCGCCGAACAAATGATCATCTGGACTACCAAACTGTTTCTTTGATACTAAAGCTCTTATCTGCTTAATATATTCTGGTTAGCGTTAAAGATCTGTTTCCACAAATCATTACTACATAATTGGTAAATTTTTCAGATTTGGGAAATGCGAGTTTTTTGCACGTAAGCATTCAAGATATGCTGGCACTAAGTTTTAAATAGATGCTTTTTCTAGACCGGAATTATACAATACATACCTCACATTACTTGTTTAGGCTTTTGCATGCACTTACACTTGTAAAATACATTCTATGTGTATTTTTTGTATTTTCAGACAGATTTTACGGGATCTTTATTATATATATATATATATATTAGATAAAAATAGTTTGAATGAAGGAATTAGATGATTGACTCTGCGGGTTTAATATAATAACATTCGTGGTTTGCAAGCATACTTGTTTGCCATGGTATGCTATTAGAGAGGCTAAATATATGAGAGAAATATTAGTCAACTGAAGCGCACATCGCATCTCAGTGAAGCAAGGAGTATAAATTAAAATTTCTATTTTACTTTTATTTTATTTTTGGTGAATATACTTTGTTCGCAAAGTTACGACGCCCGAAAACCTGAATGTTTTGTCAATAAAGAAAAATTATAAAAGTCCTTCAAAGTTAATAAAGAACTTAACAATTCCCACCCTTTTCTTGTACGCATAAACTAAAGATTTTATGTCTCTAAAGGTCGCAGCAGCTTTTCTACAGTGTACTTCATTTTAAAGAATAGCTAGCAATCGCTTTTAGCTTAAGCAAAATTCCAATCTGCCGATCATTTGGTAGCATCGTATTTGGTTCAAATCCCACCAGTGCCACACCAGTAATATGACCACTTAAACGGAGATGGAGTAGAATGATATGCTATCTAATACAAAATGAAGCGGATAGTTTTGTTCTTCGCACAACAATAAACTGCATGATATTTTGCATTTATTCTTACTTAAGCTGTAGAAGTATGCCCATGGATTTTCAAACTAGATGTAAGCAATTAAGTGCAGGAACATTACTGACTGCGCAAATGCAGAACAGGTCTTAACACAACTGGTTTTTTCCATCTCATGGCCCATATAATTATAATCTTCAAGTTCCTTGAGCACTTTTATCGATTCTTATACCATTTACCGACTTGCCACCTCGGACTACTGTCAATTTGTTGATACGCGACCTAACCAACAGAGGTGAAACAGCTAATAAGAAAAGTGAAACAAACCTCCATACCAAGTGGATATTATCCGATATTTAGAAGACACGGCGCATAGTTCCAGTCATCAAATACTTGTTTGCACTTTGAGGATGCATTGCGAATTCTTTGCCGTGCGTAAATACGTGTTATTTTGTTTAATAATGCTTTATCACCAATGCCTCAGCAACAATTCGAGTTATGCCCCTTAGCATACGTAAGGTTTGTTTTACAGACATGTGGCTGATTTATTGATGTCAATTTTTTGAAACAACAGTCATTTATATTTATTTTTATGCATATTTGTAAAACAAATTGGATCTACGAGGAATCTGGTCTAACTGATTTTTGTGGGAGGTCAGCAACGAGGCTACTGTAAACTATTACTCCGCGTCCATTATCCAAGTACAAAAAATTCAGGATGACAAGTTTTCCCAGCATGGCTTTCACTGTAGCACTGCGTCGCAAGAAATTGCCATTCAGAAAACTAAGATGACTGTAAATTAAAACAAACTAATCTTTCAGTTTTCTGTAATTGTCTTAAATCTAACACCTTAGGAAGAGCATATATGTATTAGCCTGTCTGGCTCTGAATGGTCCAGCTCTTACATGGACCTGTAATTGATCGATGAATGACACCACCAGAAAATTTGGCGAAAAATATATATAAGGTCAGTACTTCGATGGTCTTCGCAAATCTGCACTAAAGACTCGTAAACATAGGCACAACAGTAGACAGTCAAATATAAAATTGAATCATGATCATTAAACATTAACGCGCTGACTTTTTTGTAAACGTTCGTAAAGGGTTATTTGATCCAGAAGCAGAATTTATTTTCAAATTGGCTAAGTCATGTCGAATCTTGCTGAAGTTAATTTAGTAATAATAATCCCTCAATTCGGCTCGTGTAAATCATTCAGCGGCAGTAACGGAAAGTTTCCGCAGAACTACGAATCAAAATAATCCGCCTAACTACACGGTAAACATGCCCTGGAATAATCAAAACTCAATCGTTCGCAGCAATTGTTTAGCAAACTGTTGGCTTCCGTGCAAATGTCCATCGTCATTTGGATTATAATTATTTTGCTTAAAATATAATTAGCTTTCTTTATCTCATCGCTCTTTGCCTTCCAACGTCGTTCCTCCTCTAACCAATGAATCCTATTCCGACGTATTTTAAGGCGTTAGAGATAAACGGAAACCTAGTTCATTTTTCTCCAGTCTCTTTGCATTGATAATACTGATCACCTACAGCCATACTTTGAGTTTGGCAATCTAATTTTTAGCATTATGTAAGTATCAAACGCGTATATTTGGGCCCACTTCAAGCCATCCCAGTTTACGTTTGACCCATCCACCGTATTCATGACTGATAATAGGTGGGTTCGAAGGCAATTATATGGGTGAATCGTAAGCCGCAAGTATAAGTTGAAAATTATACGGTTCGCATTTAGACGGATAGTGATTTTTAGGTCTGCACATAATTTTTATTGGTAGGAGTTCTAGCATTCGCTCCAGATTTCCCGGAAGACTTGATTTGTTGTGCGTAATATACGACTAATGATATTTCCGTTAATTTGATTTTGATCATTGATAAATCCGGTGTGCACCAGGCAAATCGCTTAAAATGTTTGGCCAAGTATGGGTTGTTGCCAAGAACCACACCGTGTTCCTCTCACAGTCACAGGAATCAATCGCCATCATCTATTTGACGACCACCGACCCGTAGCTTCAACTTGATTGTTGTTTATAGTCCGAAGTGGAGCCAGTTAGTTATTAATGTTACCAGAAAAATCTCCTCGTCTGTATTTTCGGCTTAACGGGGAAAGTAGACATCTTTATACCAGATTCGCAACTTATTTAAGACGAACTGTTTCCATTGAAGGAAATATGTACGTTTAATGAATATACACATTGCATTTAAAGGAAGCTCTGAAAGAAAAACGGATAAATGTGGCTTGCTTGATAGCATCCTCTCAAGTAGATTATATTCAGCAGTTTTGCTAATTGTAATACCAACGCATAAAATATGTGGAGTCTTTCTCTCCGATTATCAGTGTCACGAAGTTCAGTTACTCTCCTCAACTATGGAACCAGATAGGCAATGATTAATGATTAATCTCTTATCTTGTAAAAGGTCACTGGTTACACAGCAATCAACAAAAATTCAACGATTGATGAGTGGGTTTTATAAGCGCGTGTTGAATGGAACTACTTAGACGTTAATGGAACCAGTGTGGGATTTGACCACGATTGTTGATTATGGTGGCAAACAACCAATAGAGTAATTCTTAACCTTCCAGAAAAGAGGGTTTTGATGCTGGAATATTACAAACCAGATTTTAATTTTTTTCCTTAATAGCCATGTTACTTCAGTAAAAGCAAGTATTAAAACTGAATAACAACACCGGTGAGCATACGCGATAAAGTACTTATTGAACAATGGAACCTTATTTCTATAAAGACAAGAGCCTTAACTCTTAATACATCCCTTCGGACAGTCATGATGCTTCAAAATATAAAAAAGGTCAGCGAAATTTCGTTTGCGCCAATGCACTCGTTGAGTTTTAAATATATAAGCTTTAAACCAGGATAAATCCATAAAGAATGACGCTAAGTTGGATGTTGGTAGAAAGGATGTCTCCTACTTATGTTCAAGCATATTTGGTGAAAATTGGAATGCAATTTGGGATTTAAACGCCAGTGAAATCTGTTAGGGGCTCTTGTGTTTATCCATGGGTAATAAGTCATGTAAGATGGTGCAGCGCATTTAGTACACGCTATGAACACTGCCAGGGTAAAAGCACATATGGTAGGTTCCGTAAGGGCGTTCTGCGTTCCACAAACGGGTACAGAAATAAATTGTGACGGCATTCCACCCAACGCTACTGTTCTGCTAGTTTGAGTTGGTGGTTTCACAAATTGCTGTTCTGACTGAGCCATAGCAATTAGTGGTCCGTGTTGTTGCGATGTCTAATAAGCAGTAAGCTAAAATGAATTCGCCGCGTTATTACCAATACTGTCTGCTGAAGACCCTGTGGTTTTAGCGCTACAGTGCCCACAACTAATTAGCCAGACACTTGAAACCCTTGGTTGCCCGATTTGGGGTACCTGAAAGGCAGGGAAACGTCTTCTCTTCCATGTCTATCAGACATCTTTTGATTGTTTCAAATGTGGCTGTATATATAAGCCTAAATATTTCGAAAAACGATGTGTTGCTTTGCCGGACTTTAGGCTTAATGTGGCTCAAGTGCTGGATTCACAATATTTAAACCATTTCTGCCTTATATGATCACACAGAACAATCAGGAACAAAACACCCAGGTTCTTCACACTATGAGTATCTGAGGCTCTTGTTCTCTATTTATTAGGAGCAAGACAAATTTTTTCTGTAATTGCAGCAACTGAAATTACTAAAAGTTGAATCGAAGTAGATTCAAAATAGATTAGGCATATAACCTATGCGGACTTGCTTAAATCACTAAAGTTTCATCTGTTATATTGATAAACCCTACTAAAATATATTATCGGCATATAGCAAGAAGTTCGCGAGTATGATTAGTGAGATACCTGCACTATAACACAATATAATCGCGGGATTTATAACGCTACAGTTGGTAGTTCACATTCAAGTTGGATGGGATCTGACCGCAATTCACGTACTCCTAATTCAAAGCGCCGTTGTATAAGTAGTCTTCTTATCTACCCAAAAAGAGATTCATTAAAACCGAATGCCAGCATATTAAAAAGCAGTGTGGCAGCATTTATTCGTTATAAAGCCCTTCAGAAGTCGAGAAAGATTGCGTCAACTACAATGCCAGAGTTTTCTGTTTCAGTCCAGCTGGAACGTGCAATCGTAGGTTTGTATTGCACGATGGACTTCGTCGGTCGCCAAGTTGTTTCGGTGCGAGGTAGTTAAATACTTACGAGTAAGCTGTTAGCACCTCCAAAATAATGGCTACTATGACTATTAAATGTAGGCAACAAGATTATAGTACGGTATTTGCCTGATTTGGAATGATTATATCTCTTTTAAACTGGAACAACCAAACCGTGTTTCGACATGTCGGGATCGTACAATTCTTCAAAACTATTAGGGGAATCAAAACAAAATTTCAGCCACACTCTTACCGCTCTTTGCGATTACTTGCGCAAAGTATCATTTGCAGTAGAGCTGCGTTTGCGCACAATCAACTGTTTCACTACAGCTTCTTTTGTGTATGATATTTGAGTGTGGTTTTAGAGTGAAACACTCATTATCATAGGGTTATGTAGACAGTAGTTGCACAAATTTTGTAGCTTATGTCGGCTGCAGTGCAATTGCTACCTTCTTCGGAGCGTGTGTGTCCATTCGCTGTTTAAGTAAGAGGAATTCTCCGTTTTGCCTATTCAGTTTGTTAAAGTGTTACTACGGATGTTTGTGAGTTGAAACTTTACGCTTTGCCAACTTCAGCAGGTAATATCTTATATCCTACCCAACAAGCTAGACAATAGTTACGTAGGGTCGCGTATGCTTTCAGTTTTCGGTGCCCGGAGAGAGTTTGCAATGATTTTAAATTGAGCTCCGCATAGATATACACCAGCGTGTCCTGCATCGCAGAAACTAGACCATGCTTCTAGGGCAGAATTTTATGGTTGTTTATGCTTTGGCAATCAGAGAAATAAACCGGCTGAAGAAATGTTCACGTGTACTAATTGGCACCTCGACTTCCATTTGGGTGCAGTTGACAGTCTCAACTAACATAAATCATATATCAGCCTATAATCTTATATTTTGTGTTGGCAAATTGTTGTGGATTTTCTGCATACCAAATTTATTCGAGGGATAGCAACGCACGATCGCTGGGGCCCAAGGGACGTCGAAGATCAACTTTCTGACCAGTTGTTCTTTGTTTGTAGAAAACCTTTTCAGTATTGACAGCTTATCTTTTCTCGGAATAAGGTGTAGTCATACAGCGGATGACTGAAAACAATCTCTTTAAAATCGGCCCCAATCTGTTCCCCGGATGCTTCGTGGATATCTTTGGCGCTGAATTCGAAGACGCCGACAAGGGGGCTAGATATTTTAGAAATGGTCATCAACCGTACATTATTTATGCATAATCATTGTCGATGGAAACCGTGCTGCTCAGGCGTTATGATGTTACAGTTTTACAGATAGCACAGAAGTGCATCGGCAATTGTGGATTCCATTAACCTGGAGAATATAGGAAGAACGGATACTAGTTGGTATTTAGAGGGATCAGTCTTGCTTCTACTTTGTGAATCTGGGTTATTTCAAGCATTCAAATAGAGGAAACTTGATTCTTGTCTAAGCAGCGCCACAGAAACTAAATTATGGGCCCTGCCAGTTGGCTTGATGCGGATTTTAGTGCCTCTAGACGAATGGTTTCAATACCCGGCTAGCTGTGTTGGTGTAGAAACGTCATCTTTTGCAATGCCGCCTTCGTGTAAAATCGTTGTGGGTTAGTCATGGCGGGAGGAACATAATTTGGATGATGGCTTGGTGTCAAACCCTCTGAAACGGGGAGGCATATAGCATCCGCGGCGGACTTGCTGCTTCCGCAGCCTCTCCTACTGAGCCACAGGCCGTCCTGAGTAGAAGAAATACTTGCCTCACCTTTCATAAGCTATGAAACTGCTTATACAGCAGCTTGTGGTTAGCACTAAAGCTTTTGCAGCGTTATGCTAATAGGTGGCTTTGCCTTCTCTTATCAGTTGAGTGTAGTGCTTTCGATGGAAAACATAGTTGTCCCAAGTGTCTGGTGCGGGCGTTTCACAGTACAATCGCCACGATGTGTTGTGTACTCGCAGGCCCTTTTTCGGTCGCTTGGAGTCTACAGAGGGCAAAACGGGCAAATTGTGTTAGAATGCCGACCGATGTAACGTCGGCAGTTACTCACGTTTTGGTAAGATAATGATACATTGGCTGATCATTGTTTAAGCCAAGGTATGTCCCAATCTTTTTTATACCTACATCAGAGTCAATTAAAGCAGTCCAATTAGGACGCTGAACATTCATCTGTAAGTTTGCTGCTTCAGGTGCTTTAATATTTGAACTGTGCATAGCTTCTGCGACCTTTAAGTCCGAAGACTTCCTCATTTTTCCGCTATTGAGCCATAATATATTTTGCTTGTTGCTCAGATGAACTACAAATGTTAGTATTTTAAGGCAGCATACTATTTAATTTGGTGAAAGGGGTATCCAGGTGAACGATAGCGTCAAAATATTATCCAAAGATATTGTTTTACGAATGAACCGCTACTGTTCTAAACCTCGATTTACGGTCGCTTGCACATCTTTAGAAGGATCTTCTGGCATGCCAAATGTGAATATTGTTTTAAGACGGTCTTGGTTGCTGTGGCCCACTTCGTTGTTTATTTTTGACTCGCCCCCTTGAAGGGACATCAGGATACATGCGCGTCCCACAGGAGCCGTGTTTCATTGCGCTTGCAGAGAGCAAAACCTTTTCTACGTCGGTGCAGGATTTAAGTGTTAAACGTATATTCTGAGTTCTCCATAGTGTGGAAAGTTAAGATGACGAGTAATTCATAACAGTTTTATGAGCTAGGCTTTGACACTTATCAGCAAGCATAATGAGTTCCATTGGCCTTAGTCGTCCGATAATTTCCTCCACAATATGATAGTGGTAGATTCATGTTCATTTAAGCACACAACAGTCCAAGCACTATCGTTGGATCCATTTTTCGTTAAAATACATGGTATTGTACTCGTATATCTTGATCTGCTGACAAGTTTCATTTGTTTTCTGTTTGACATTCTTTGCGTTAATTGTCTTTCCAACAGAAGATGCCGCAACGGCGGGCTACCGGCGGACCTTTGAAGCAAACTATGCATAAGAACTTGGTTTTCCGGTAGCATTGTCTGGAAAATAGACATTTGAGCTACAGGTAACGAGGTTTTCTTTTTGCCTGCTTCGTCTTTGGTAATGCAAGATTTCAAGTCTATTGGAAGTTGATTACCCGGAGTCTTGAAATGTGTTGCATGATTTTATTTGCTTTGAGTACTGTTATACCCTCGTATTTACGGTCCGTTTTCGCCCGGAGTCCTACCAAAATAGGAGAAGACAACGGAGTTGGGGACGTAACTTACTGCTGTTCTGGAGAAGCGAATTGTGCAGCATACCCTTGCTTAGAAGCTTCTTCGCTTCCGTGGTGCATACTCAGTTTCATGAAATTAATCATATTTCTAGCCTTTGCTCGGCTTCTGCGGTTGACCAGTCCCAAATCAGAACTATTATACGCAAGCCCCTAACGAGTGGGGTGGTAGAGCACGCAGTACAGAACCAAAGTGCACCTAGGGAGCTATTTCGATATCGTACCTGTTGTTGGGACACAACTGCACATTTCGGATGATACCATTTAAAATAGTGCAAGCGAATCAGTCCTATTTTATGTAATTGATGACATATTCCTAACCCGCCTTTCGCTTGGAGCCGTTTCGGATTCACATTACAACCTGTTAACGTGGTGTCGTTACGTGACCCATTGGGTTGGTTGGCATTCTGTGCTTTTTAGCTTTGAGAGCAGCGCACATCGGTCGGGCGAGCGTGGTGTTTGCAAGGTCAAATAGGCATTCGACGTGGTCGCACGGTCCGTATGATGCGTAATGCATGCGCACTGGCTGACAACACCAAACTGCACGACGCGTGACTGGAACGTGCTAACGGGATCTGACCACAGCGCTGAACACAGATTGAGAGACAAGAAATTCTTTACAGTTACGTTGAAAACGCGGGATCGGAGTAAATCTAGGCTTTTCGGACTGCCTCGGTAATTCTGCATGCAATGGTGTTAACCAGAAAGGCAATCGGCCTAACGTGATTTCGTTATCCTCGCGCTTAATCACGGCTGCCGGTGAGAACTGTTAGTGATGGTAGCGAATTTATTCATAGAAGACAATTCCACATATGATGGATCATTATGTAGTGCTGGAATATCCAGTTCGAATGAGCGTACAGTGACAACGCTACGTGAAGATGGATAGAGGATAGAGAGCAATAATCCAAATAATTTAGTGGCATGCATATCAAGCGTGTTTTGCTTAACAGATCCTCTAATTGGCTGCTTCTGCTCAAGCTCATGATGCATAAGTAAATGTGAAGACCTGAGATTTCCTCAAGTATTCCATGTGTGTGACTCATCTGTTATTAATTGCACAGTTTTCTAATCAAGAGGAACACTGATACACAAGTAATATCTGTGGAAAATTGTTCTTTAACGCGTGGTTGTTACGAAGATGCAGGATCAGTTCACTCGGGTGAGTGCATTACTACATTCACCTAGAGTTTGACCCTGAGACTCTCCATGTATCAAATTGTTGCGCATGCCAGCCCACCGACTAGAGAGAAGTGGGTGGTTCACGCGTTCGGGTGTTTAGATAAAAATGAGTGAAGACTATTCGATGACTTGGTCAGGAGGAATGAATTTGACTTCATTTGTTACTTTCTGACTGCCTGCCTGGTGACCGATGGAACGTTGGATACACTAGCTGATATGACGAATTTCGACTGCAAAATCGTCAACGTTAAGGGTCTTTATACTCCCTGCTTTTCTTTAAGCCTTTCCCTCTAGCATTGATTACAACTATGAATGTAGCATTAGGTCACGTTATGAAGCGTTTAAATTCACATTGCTTAATACCTTACCTCTTTTTTCGCGGCACATTAGCAGAGGTGTGTTCCTTACCTTTGGCCAAACTTTTTTGATGGTGGTAGATGAATCGGCGACGAACTCAGACATACTCTTTCGAATAATGAACTGGAAGATCTCAGCAATACACAAGAAGAAGAAACTTAATCCTACCAATAAACAAGTCGTAGTTGGTAGTAATATTTTATAAAACGGATTAAATTATGAAGACAATACAGTTCATTTCCGTCACTACTTCATATCGCCTTATCAATCAGGACCTTAGTGCGAAAATGGTTGGCTAAATCAATACAACTTTAAAAAACTTTAGGCAACGAACGCAAATTCAAAACAGAAACGATATAAGGTAAACGCGGATGGCACAATCATTAGGAGTTTCTATAAACAAGCAGAGTTACACAAGCACTGAGCCACATTGCGTCTAATCATCTCGTTGCCAGGAATCCCGTCATACAAACTATCAATGTGTCTGTGGAATTAATTAGGACGTCTAATTCCCGGTTCTGTCCCAAATATCGCTAATGCTATAAAATTCCTCAACAAACTAAGAGTCGTCAAGATGGAGGATGATGATATTCTGGGGTAGGTTGAGGCTATTGCACTACTCTCATCGATCCATTAAAAATTTCCAAGTAACCAAAGTTGGTATCACTTTGAAATGCGCTCGAAATAACTGGAAATCGCAAGCCAGAGATTTTAGGTGAACACCGGAATCCCTGCATGACAATTTAGTTCTGCTTTTATGCACATGTGTAAGAGCAAATGAAAGGAACATCCATGGGATCGCCACTATGAGGACGGATAGTAAAACCTGTGATATGGAAACAAAAGCGCATCAAACTACCATTGAGCAAACCGAAAATATGGATGCGGTATGACAACGACATATTTCTCATCATCGGACTGACTTCAATACCTAATGCGTATAAGCTAACCAACAGTATAATCGAGGACGCCAATTTCGCCAACTAACTGGTGAAATACATAAATTGTCATTTCTTTGTATAGTGGTCAACAGGAAAAATGTCGGTAATCTTCCAACCCGTGTATATTGGAAGCTGACCTACACAGACCATGTATTAAAAATGCCACAGCAACCAAACACTATATTGCATGATAAGCGGCGTCCAGAGCTTTTTCATAGGGGTTGAAATACACTGCTGCACAGCAGAAGTTAGTAAGAAAAAAAACCATTTATGCGAGTATTGCGGATAACAGGTATAGAAGAAATTTTATCTTAAGGAGCATGATTGAAACTGGGGACAAAACCATGAAGAAAGCAGGTAATAAAGGATCAGTGCGTTCTTGGAATATGTCATTAACTGCCAAAGTGCTTACAAAAAGATGTAGTAAGAACAGAAAATGAGCTCATGTGCTCAATGCAGAGCAAGCCCGTGATTACATTTAGTATCCTGCCGAGAAAAAATCCCATGAAAGACGAGAACATAATATTTTTCTCCGTGAGCGAGATATGGCGTTACTAGGCTGGTTAAATTATGTTATTTACAATTGCGGTTCCTGGGATTTAATAAGTTAAGTACGTACCTGAGCTAACAACGAGATTGTTAGGACGGTATGGAATCTAGGTAGCTCACAAATCAAATGCTAGTTTGTGAGGAATTGTTTCAAGCAGAAATACAAATAAGTCAGTTAGAATAATCTTACCTGTTATCTGCTGACTCCTTGATCACTATGTCTCGATTATCCGTAAGCAACCTTTGGCACCGTGGTAAGGAATTCAGCTTTGGATTTGCAGTACCCGCTTTGTGGTTGGATTGCGGCATGCATTTTTTCTTTTCTGATCATAGTTCACTTTGAATTAGATCTTCGCCATTACCATCATTAGGACTGCCTCCGTATTAGTGGCATCTCATAACCGGTTACGTCGTCTATTACAGTCGTTTAATGGAGATAGCATGAGCTTGCTTGGAACCCGTTTCCTCTTGGTTAAGGCTGACTCCTTGATCAACATGGTTATACAACCTGAGAACAAAGCTTGACAGGGCTGTAAAGAATTCGAATTTGCATATGGGATACCCGCTGTGTGTTTGGATGGCGACAAACAATATATGTTTGGTCCTCGGTTCACGTCGATGTAGAACAGTTATTTATGATCAAAAAGACTATATTAGAATTAGTGGTGGTGTTGTGTTGCTATACCAAACGCTGTTACCCTGTCACTGGTTACCGCCTCTTTTGGTTTTAATCAGCTGGTGCTAACCTGTACCGGGGTCAAACCGGTGACATATTTAAAGTTGACTTGGAGAATCCGCTGGTGGCTGGGTTGCTACAAGCAACCTGTATTGAGATCTCGGTTCACTTGAGGTGGACCTCGGTCATATCGATCACAAAGACCTTAAGTAAAGGAAAACATTATAGTGTTGCTCATCCCAACACTGGCACCCCAAGACCGTGGTTTCGTCCTGGTTGGGACTCATCAGTTGGAGATAGCCTGAGTTGGGTTGGAACTCAGAGCCTAGTGGCTCATGATTGACGCCATAAGCGGTGGCATTTTGCTAACTGATAACGTCTTGTGCAATATGGCTCTATAGTGCATGAGCAGCGTATAGCACAACGGTAGTGTATTCATAGTTAGGTTTAGAATGCCCACTGTATGTTTGGATTTCTGCACGTAATCTCTAGTAAGATATCCGTTTACTTCGAGGTAGAAAGTTTTGTGATCAAAAGGACGAGTCGGAATTGGAGGTGGTTCGGTGTTGTTCCCGCCAAAACTGACACCTACTAAAGTTGACTTGGCAGTGGGAAATGAAGTCACTGACGACAAAACTGGGTGCCGTTGTTCCGTCTCGCCTTCCGGGCTGGAGTCCACGAGACTCACCTTGCGCTTGGCTCGAGATTTTACAGGACATAGCTCCCAACCGACACCAGTGGCGCGTCTGCTTCCATCTCCTAATCGGATTGACAGTTTAAACTGTGTTTGGTGCTAAGTTATCTGCGGCACAATGGCTGGTTATGACGCGTGGCAGTGAAAGCCTCAAGGAAGCTGTCTCGCCGATGCCACCTTATCTTTACACGATAGCCAGCTGTTTGTGACGGTATGTTGTCAACACAGGGTGTAGGCGCCTTGACCCTGAATGTTTGCTTAGGGCATTAAGATTTTCAGGTAAGTCCCCATTATCTCTCTCTCCTAACTCTTTATTACATAGGTACTCATGATTGTATGGCAGTGAAGCATCAGTTCAAATGGCTGATGTACTGCTGTTGATGATGATGATGACACCTACTAAAGTTTTTTCCTACTTTTGTCCCATCATTTTGATACAGCCTACGCTGTTTTGCTTCCCCGTGTTTAACGTTTAACTACAGGATCCCTATAAGATCTGTAGTTAAATATTGGCACATATTTATGAAATTCAAACTAGCTTTTGAAATGCCTATCATATGGTAGGATTACGACACGTAATCTATATCACGACCTCGTTTTACTTTGAATAGAACTGTGTCATTATGATCGCTTTGACCGTGTCCGAATTGCAGGCGGTTAGGTGGCGCACTTCCCGACAATTACGTAGCATCAAATGTTTCGTCGTTGTTTAGACACATCACATGGAAATAGCCAGCAAATATTTAAAAGTAGTTGACTTGTTGTTAAACTCGACGACGTGAACACCGTGGTTCTAAGTGCCCTAAGCAACGCCTGCCACCGCCGTAAGAATTGCATATTTAGGCTTGGGAATCGCGCTGTTAGGTTTGATTGTGACACGCAAACTTTTTTCACGATGGCACAGAACAGCTCCGATCCCCGGGGGATACGTCACAATGAAAAAGGATTTCTTTATTGGGACCAAAATAAACTGTTGGTGGATAATCAATGTTTAGTTTAGTTTTACGAAGGGGTTTCTTTGACCATCATACAACCATCATGGCCTACGTTTTTGGTGAAATTCGTTTGATATACATAATAAGTTTGATGCATCTGACACATACTGACATATTGCGATGTCATTCACAACGACAAACAAAGTTAATCAATGTTCCTCGGCACCGAACTTTCTGTAATAGTCTTCAGCTTATTAAGTAAAACTTATAACCCAGCTTATAAAGCTGGTTACCAAGGAAACAAAAGTAAGATAAAACAAAATCACAAATTGTTTTTTTCAATTTCAATCCACTTCGTTTCAGTCGTTTGAGCACATTAGAAAAATAGGAGTATCGTCACGAAAAACTTATGCGAAATGATTATCGTTCACCAGTTTGTCGATAATCACCTAAAAGTTGCTGGTGGCGGAGTTAAAGCCAAATAGCAAATGGGCATAGTGGAAATATTATTTATGTGTGGCAATAGTAGTCAGCTTACTTGGAGTCTCTTTAACCTGGATCGGCGAAAATGCATGGCTGAGATCAAGCTTGGTAAACTTTACACAACCTGCCAGCGTTGAGTACTACTCCGCAACCCGTGGAAATTGATACTGACTAACATAGAAGTTTGGTTAACAGTCATTTTACAGTCATTACAAATACCTAGAGAGCCGTCTAGCTAGTTTACGGGTGTACGCAAATCAGAAAATCATAGAGCGGTAAAAATACATTAGTTTTACAAACGAGTTACTAGTTCTGTGACTTTAGGCCTCATAGCTACCATAGTATGCGCGCCTTGATGAATTTATGCTAGCATTTTTCCTTTAACATTATCGAAGCTTGAAATCTTCCAACTTTCCCGGTCTTTTGGCAACAACAGCCATATCTTTCTTTAGTAGTACTATAAGTCCTCAAAATCTCAGCGATTTTATTAGTACCTCCAACAAATACCGAAAGTCATTTATACTGGCTCTTCCGAGCAGATTTGGGCGACCTTCCGAGACCACATCGACTGGAAATGCATGTGTCCCGTCGCGGTTTTGTAAATTTACCCAGCATTTATCATAGAAAAATGTCGATTCACGTTGTACGTTAGGAGTTAATATTGAAAAACTGATAACGGCGGTAGGCATTTCACAGCGTTTTCATTAACTACCGTTACAGCTGCTCCCGTATCGATTTTCATCTGCATCTCATATCGCTAAATATAAAAGTCTAGGATGTACGGTGCGGGCCGCATTTGGGAAATGTATTTAAACATATGCAATGCAATTCGGACTAGCCCCTCTTTGACTATTCCACTGTTTTAAAGGGCTTCCTTTACCGATCGGCTTCTTCCAAACGGCCTTTGAACTTTTGCATACTAGATACTAGTGACCAATCTTTTCGCAAATTCTATATGCTCTTGTTTGATGTAGGCAGTCCGATGGACAACTAGAGTATACGAACGGACTGACGTTAGTAGGTGTCTTACTAGATTTTAAGATACTATGAACCCACCGGAAATATTCCAATGGGTTTTTGGAGCAAGACTTCGGCGAACTCCCCAAATAATGCGGAATGTATGCAGAGCACCGCATATAGTAGAGCAGACTTCGTCAATACGATGGGCTTCAAAATATCCGAAATTTATCTCCAACAAAATGTTGTAAACAATTTTGCTTTAATGTTCCACTGAAAACGGCACACCCGCATTCAAGTTGGGAAACAAACCCAGATAATAAAGTAATGATTTTAGCCATCAAATTTTATTGTCCAAAGAGGTATTGTCGGTAGAACAGACCAGAAGGTTTGTAAAGTGGTCGGTGCAGTTAATTTATCTACCTTCTGTCACCAAATATCAAGATTAGACGTTAAACGTACTAAGTTGAGAACAATGGAACAATGGTATATGACGGGTAAAAAAGCATACACTTAACGAGTCCCGCAGGTTGGCAATAGAAATACTAACAAATTGGCAAACCACATAAGTGGTTGAAGTAAGGAGTGTCAGTGAGATAAAAGGTAGAAGTATAACACTTTTAGGGGGATAAAGTGGTACGACGCAAAACTGGCTAAGAAATTGTTATCGTTGGTGATGGTAGCAAATAAAAATGGAGTACTCACCGGTTCGCACAGATTTACGACCGTGAATTTGGGGTAAAAATCCAAAGAGGCTATTCAGCCTAAATATATACAAGCGTTTTCGTTCATAAAACAAAGTGCAGGGCGCTCAGTGCGACGTCCAATCGTTTTTTAAACGTATCTAATGTGGGGGCACAAACTACTGAGTTTGGAAGGGCGTTCCAGGGCCCGCAGACCCGGAGGGAGAAATAGGTTTTCCGACAGTCTAGACGACTGTACTGTGGGCTCAGCTTTAAACTGTTACCGCGAAGGTTAGTGTTCGGACTGAGCTTCAAGAGGTGGCGGCATACGTGACTGGGATCGCTCAATATCTGGTACACTAGTATGAGGTCTCCACGAAGTCGCCGGTACCGTCCGCTGAACACTCCGAGTATCTCCAGTCGTTCTTCGTAAGGAGTGTGGCGCAAGCCCTTGACGATTTTCGTTGCTCGACGCTGTGGGGTCTCAAGCGCTGCAAGGTCACGTTTTAGCCAGGGTTGCCCGGCCTGGATTGCATATTCGACGTGAGGACGCACGTAGGCATTCAGCATCAAAGAGAAGATGGATGGATCCAAAATTCCGAATGCTCTTCGCAGGAGTCCAACGTGCTGGTTGCCCCTTTTAGAAGCGGAATCTGACTGGTTGGAACACCCGAGGTCTTCGTGTACCAGCACACCCAAGTCGCGTTCCTGAGTGGTGGTCTTCAGATCGTGTGCCCCAAGCTTGTAGACGTGGACTTGTCGATGGCGGATATGAACAACGCGACATTTGTCCACATTAAACGGCAGGGCGTTTCGCACCGACCAATTCCAGGCCTCATTCAAGTCACGCTGTAGGACTTCATGGTCGTCCGATCGTTTTATCGCCCGCCAAACCTTGAGGTCGTCCGCGAAGAGTAAGAATTTCGACATAATAACTCTTACTAGATCGTTAATGAAAAGCAGGAACAAACGAGGCCCAAGTACCGAACTCTGCGGTACGCCGCATCCCACTCGAATCGGATCGGAAAAGGATGATCGAACTCTAACTACTAACTGCCGTTCAGAGAGAAAGTTACCGATCCATCCTAACAACGGGTCTCCGATACCGTACTGTTGGAGTTTAATGAGCAGGATTCGATGATCCAGGCGATCGAAGGCTTTCGAAAATTCCAAGAATGCAACATCGACTCCTGTTCCCTCATCGACACTCTCGGTCCAGTTGTCACGAGCTATCAGCAGATTCGTCGTACATGAACGATGTTGACGAAACCCATGCTGTTCTGGCGCAATTATGCCGTAGTTTTCCAAGTATCCCATTAACGCATCTGCTATCACCGCTTCCATGACTTTGGCGATCACCGGCAGAAGCGTTACGGGGCGGTAATTGACAGGATCCAAACGACTTCCTGCTTTGTATATGGGCGTTATTACACCTTGTTTCCACCTCGAAGGTACGATGTTCTCATCGAAACAGCGCTGAAAAAATGCAGCTAGTGGTTCGGCCAAGTGGATGGCAGCTACCTGTAATGTTTTCGGGTGAAGGTTATCGGCCCCGGGAGAGCTGTGTGGACGCAAGGATAGCAGCTTTTGCAGCACCATTTCTGCAGTGAACGTGAGGTTGGATAAAACGGGCGGTTGGGTAACTAGTGGCGGAATATACGTCGAGGCTTGTACACCTTGGAAGATTGGGGAGTACTGGGCCCGTAATGCGTTGGCCGCCTCTTTTGCAGTATGTGTATACCCATTGGTCGTATTAAGTGGTGGGATTCCCCGTTGCACCTTGCGAAGTCCATTCACATGTTTGTAAAGAAGCTTCTTGTTCGAACAGAATCGTTTGGCTAGCTCCTGCTGATGCAGCATTTAATTCCTTGAGAAATAAAAACGAAGCAAAAACAACCAGCATTTCACAAAATAAACTGAACTTAGTTGTTACTTGTATTCTCAAACAGTAGGTTACAAAAGCACAGTAGAAGCGTTTAGTGAATGCGTATGACATGAAACCAATAATGCGGCTTATTTTAACCTGAGGCGATCGGGGTCCTGGCTTCCAGTGACTGATCCTTGCCATGACAAGGCTAAGCTGGACACGAGGTCCACTTGCTTGCGCAGGTTGTGTTTCAGCCACGGGATTGCGGATGCTCCAGCAAACCGGAGCAGTGTTGGATTGTTCTGCTTACTGACGAGCTGGAGCTAGTTTTGGGGGTCTTGACATGTACTGCAATCGAGTATGTGTCGAGTAATTTAGCTATCCGGTAGCATAGAGCCACTCATTGTTAGGCCACGCGGAACATGCTCCGTAAACTTTCTAGATAAAATTATCTCCTTCCAACTAATGTGCTTGCTACCGAACGTACAGTTACATTGGTAAACGCAGGAGTTAGTCACTGGAGGAATAGGTTTATCTGTTTTGTATCAGTACAGCAGCTACCTCGTTTATTACAGCAGCAATAGCTCAGGTGCGTAATAACACCAATTTATGGCTTCCTGTAGCGTGTGGCAGAATCTTTTGTCAATTTGTTTGCATTTGAAAGCTTGTGTGATGCCTATACTTTTCTTGTAAACGTCATGTTGTTTCATCTTTCGAGGAATTTCCTCTCGGTATATTGCTATAAATTTATTATGATATCCATTATCACGTAGTGTTGATGTAATGTGCTGGAATTCAGTTAGTATCGACTCTTCGGAACAGATCCGGGGAGCTCTTGCGAGGAAAATACAAACCGAGGAGTAATTATTGTTCATTAGACAGTAACTGTTAAATTTTGGGTACTGCCCTCTGCAACTGGGTTAGTAATAAATGGACCGTATTAGCGGTCCGTCTGGTCTTCTCTTTAAGGAAACATTAGATTTGGAAAACATCTCCCCCGCTCTCTCTCCACGGTGAAAGTGATTTCGGGATTATATTGGTTTAAATCGTTGAACTCGCTAACTGCCGTCCGTGCAGTATCGACGCCTGGGCACAGAACTCTGCCTTTTCTCCGATCCGTCATATTTGACCATGGAGATGTCGGCTAGAACAGGTCCAAGCAGTTCGAACCTCGCTACGCATTCACTTTTCCGGTAGCGGTTACCATCAAAGCTACATAGAGCTTCCTTTGTGCAGATGCACCCTCGAATTGCAAAGCGTCCCTCTAAGATTGGTCTGGACCGCCTCCTTTGCAGACCCTTGGTGGGGATCAGCTAGAAGTCGTTCAAAAATTCAACTACCTGGGAATTTGTACCAGCGCCCGTGGGATTGAAAATGAGATCATCAACCATATAGCAAAAGCTCGAGGCGCTTTTGCTAACACTCGCCACTTTTGGCGCCGGCGCGACATCACTGTTGCCCTGAAGGGTAAAGTGGCCCCTTAAAGCAACTGACCTGGAGAGGCTAGATAAGTTCGACCACCGGTGCATTTGCAATTTAGCTCATATCTGGTGGGAACACCGCGTGAGCGACGAGCGTGTTCGACGCCTTGTTTATGGCACAGGGAAAGAAAATGAACCGCTCAGCACCGTTATTTCACGCACCAGACTCCGATGGCGCGGCCACGTGTTACGCATGCCAGCCCACCGACTCCTGCGATGTGCGTTGTTTGTGCCGGGAGTGTGCATGAAAGAAGAGAAGGGGTGGCCAAGCGATGACTTGGTCCAGAGGAATGAAGGCCCTCACTTCTGAGCTGGCCTCGGTTGGAGCGTCTCGGCTCACTTGTTGGGGTCCGAAAGACGATGAATACGTTTGGTTGGACACACTTGCTGACATGGCAAGGAGCCGACCTCAGTGGCGTTTGTGCTATGAGCTTCTTTGTCCCACCCCATCCCTCTTAGCCTCCCTCTCCAACCACGATCTCTTCATGTAGCCTTATATAATTGTGCATAACAATCTTTTTGATGCACTGTAGCCCGCTGGTAGCTTACCAGAACGATGCCCATCCGTTACCGGTAGTTCAGCCGGCTTGCACCAGTTACTTTTTTTCTCCTTTTTTCTGTGTATTGCGGCACACTAGTTGAGGTGTTCACCACCTCTAGCTAACGTGTATAATGATGATGATGATGTGCAGATGCGGATTAGGGCCTTTAAACTGTGTGCTGAAAAAGCCACCTTGCTGGCATGTTTACATATGATATTCATTGTCTCCTCCAGAGGGACATTTGTGGATAGTCAACGTACGTCGATAGACAGCTTGGATTTTTCATTGATATTTAGCCTCAGCAATTCTTGTCTTCGAATTCAAACCTGTTTTTCAACGTACACGCATGCAACCCCGATCTGATCGGCTCAATTACTATGGCTAACCATGGTGCTTGCTTCTAGTTCGGAGAGACAACCATTGAGATAGTGGGGCGCAATCATCTCCATTCTTTTTGAACCTTTAGTAATCCGCATATGGGCGGAATTTTCCAGTTACAAGAGAGGAGAGAATGCAAGTTTTTTCCGCCAATTTAACCTTCTTTGTATAGTGTTGGCAGTTAATGTATTATGGTGTTTTCTACTTTTTCAGGGCCATCGCCTCATGCTAGGTCTTGAACGGATCTATCCTCATTTGAAACTAGATTTTGTAATTTTTGTGTCTTCAAGATCTTTAGTAGGCAGACCAATTGAACACTGCTCCGGTTTGTTGAGGCTTACTCAATCCCGTGGCTGAAACACAACCTGTGCAACCAAGTGCACCGCGTGCGCAGCTTAGTCTTGTCATGGGAAGGGTCAGTTACTGGGAGGGATGACCTCGATCGCCTCAGCTTCAAATAAGCCGCCTTATTGATTTTATGTCACACGCACTCACTAAATCGTTCCACTGTGCTTTTGTACACTACAGTTTGAGAATACACGCAGTGCACTGAGTGCACTTTATCTCGTGATATGCTATCGGTTCTTGCTTTGTTGAAAATGCAGCATAATCAACAGATAACGAGGTGCGGGTTACAATATAAGAAGCGCAGTTTGACGTGAAAGCAAAGTCGTTAGGTTTTAAACCAGTTTTAGACATTGGTCAATGATCCATACGTAAATAGACCTCGGTGCACTTTGCATTTGACGTCTTTCATTGCAATCACAAGCACCATGGTCGAATTGGAGGTGGTGAAGTAATGCTTCGCATTAAAATGAAAGAGCATAAAATATCTCCTCGTCATTTGGACTTATCATATGAAGATAGCCTGAAGTATGTAAAAGACGTACCCAATGGTTACAACATGAGGCATAGGTTAGTATAACTCTATCACCTGTGAGCAGCGTTTGGAAGAGCGGTTTGTAATTGAAAGTAATTTTTGCAGTACGCGCTTTTCAGTTGTATTGCCTCACGCAATCTCTTTTCAGACCTCGGTACACTTTGAAATAAAACCCAGTCATTAAGAACACACGAATATTGTCCGAATTGGTATTGGATCGGAGGTGCTCTTAATAACAAGGAAAAACCATAACCGGCTTTTACCGCCTTTGGGTCATCAGGCGGGGATTCCTGGGTAGTGTGTAAATCCGGCAAATTATTTAATGACTCTCGCCGTGATCATTAGATGTATACAATTTGTAAACAACACTTGACGTAGCTGCAACGAATTCAAAGTCGGAATTGGAATACTTGTTTTGTGGTTGGATTGCGACGCGCAGTGACTGTGCAGTCGGTGGTTTACTTTGAAGCAGTAATCGGTTATTACGAACACATTGGCTGTTTCCGAGTTAAAGTTGGATCAGTGCTGTTGCTCACAAGACTGACACACGTTACCCGGTTTCTTCCTCGGTTAAAATCATCAGACACAGAGAGCCTGAGTTTATTTGAAACGCGTGCCCCGCTAACTAACTACTGACGACTTGCTCACTATAGCTCTAAGATAGGTGAGGAACGACTTGTGCAGCGGTAAGAAATTTCATTTTTGGTTTGGAGTTCCTGATATGTGTTTGATATGCTGCTCCGAATTGGAGTTGGTTCAAGGCTGCTCCTCCAAACACTGACACCCTATAAGCGGTTTCGTCCCCGGTCGGGCTCAGCAGATGAAGATAGCCCGAGCTAGGTTGGTACTCGTTGCAGTATATATAAATGCTGCGGCCGTGATCATTTTAAATGTTAGCTCCATGAGCGATGCGTGATACGGAGGTAAAAAATATTAGGTTATATTCCATTCCCATATTTATATATGGTTTGGAACAAGTAAAATCTGTTCCGACCACGTTTCACTTTGACTTATACGTCGGTCTTTACGCTCACAAGGGCCGTGTTGGATTTCGTAAGGCGTAGTGATTCTCCTCCTCAAAATAACATGAGAATACCGTTTTCTTCCCATTTGGACTCATCAGACCGAGGAGACCCGAGCTGGGGTGTATCTCGGGGTCAAGAGGTTAAAAAGTGACCCTTTGAAAACTAGATCTCTAAAATCCAAATGCATGAATGTTGTATATACAATTAAATATATACATTTATATGGATGCAACTACCTTCGAACAGACATGGATACATAAAAACCAGGTACCAGTATCCTCAAAATACATGAAAAAAACAAATAAGTCCAAGGTTTCGTCAGAGAGCGAGATGCTACCCGGTTGCCAAAGTTGAAGTGTGGAGTTGACCTAGGCGATATCACTACGAGGCTTTGGCTGAATAGCCTGCGTGCAAGGTAGAAGAACGAATGCCAGGAATAGCGCCCCTTGGAAGATGGTGACTAACTGTTCAGTCCATTAGACTTTCCTTTGTTCTTTTGCCAAAGAGGGGCCCAGTGCTCCCCATAATTTCAGCATTAACATGCTTCGCCTCTATGATGCAAATGGCAATGACTTTATTTAGTGGCAAGTCATATCGGCCACGTTACAGTGTTGTTAAACGGACATGTGCGGCTGTTTATAGGGGGATTGCTTGCCGGGCGAAAACCCACTAGGTCCTGAAATAATGCCGCCGAACGATTTGCTAGAACGGATTAATCTCGAACCACCTAGCAGGCACCACAAGGTTATTCGACAAGCCAGTTTCGAATTTGTGTACGTGATGTGCGGTTGGATTGCGACAAGTAAGCCACTTAATTTCTCCGTTCAATTGGAAGTGTAAGTCAGTCATTACGATGACGAGGAAGGTGTCCTAATTGGAGGTGGTTCTTTGTTGTTCCTCATAAAAATAACAAATATCCAGCCTCGTCTTATCTTGGATCACCAGATGAGGATAGCCTAATCTATAGTGGAATCCGGGGCATCGTGGCTGTGGACCGATTTCTTGATCACTTTAGTTCTGAACTCCAAGACCAAAGCTCTAGCCAGTGGTATGGAATTCTAAGTTGAATTTTAAATTATCCCTGTTTAGTTTGATTGTTACGCGCAATCACTAGTCAGAGTTTGGAGTACTTTGAAGTTGAACATAGTCATTACCATACGCGCGACCGTGTTCAAATTATAGTTGGTTTGGTGTTAATTTTCTAGACATTTGCAAAACAAAATAAAACCGATTAGGCTCATTTGATGGACATAGCCGGAGAAGGGTTAGAACTAGGAGCCTAGTGGTTTATGGCTTACGCCTGGATCACCATCAATCTAAGATCAGCAAGCTTTACATGGCAATTCGTACAAACTGCATAGTTCGATAGTGACTACCCACTGTGCAGCTGAATGGCCATACGCAACCTATATGCAGACATTCGTTCACTTGGAGGTAGATTTGGTATAATTACTAACAAATCGACTGTGTCCGAAATGGATGTCATTCAATTCTAATCATCCATGCACTGTCACCCATAACACCTTTCATCCTCGTTTGGACTCATATTATCTAGATCGCCTGAGCTGGGTTGGATAACATGGCGTAGTATTTGAAGGCTAAGGTCTTGAACACCATGGCTATATGATCCATAAGCTACGATTGGTATGGTATACTCAGTGAGATTTGTAGTACCCGCTGTTTGTTCAGATTAATAACTTACTATATATACACATTTCGTTTCATATTGCATAAAATCTAGTCATGGGGATCACAAGGACTGTGCTCAAATTGGAGGTAGTTCGATGTTTCTACTCCCATAATCAGCACCCCATTACAGTTTGTCATCGTATGGAATAACCGGAGGAGATTATCTGAGCATGGTAAATAGTCGGTGCTAAGTGGTTAAAGGATATCGCCTGGATCGCGATAGGTCAAATACCTGTAAGTAATTATTGCTACATTGCTACGTTATACAACGTTCGGTTTATAATACATGTTGTTTGGTTGGATCCGTAAAGCACATTTCTATTCTCTCCTCTGTTCCACTTGAAGTGAAACTTGGTCATTATGATCCCAAGGACGGTGTCCACAATGTATGCAGTTCATTGTGGATACACCTAAAAAGGGTACTCTATAGAAGTTTATTTCTCGCTCGGAAAACTTAGATTCAGCTGGATTCAGTTATGGCCGAGTAAATTAATGCTAATTCCCAAATCACGATGGCTCTATGATCCTTGAGAAACGCTTGACACAACTGATAGGAAATTATAGTTAGGTTTGATGTACTTTATGTCTGGTTTCATAACACAAACAATCTCTATGCATGGCTCAATTCATCATGAAGCAGCATTTGGCAACCAGTAGGAAAAGGAGAGCGTCCAACTTTGTGGTGGTTCATCGTTTTTCCTTCCAACACTGTGCCTCCATTATCGGTTTCTTGCATTCTCCGCCTCCTCGGACCGAGATATCCTGAGCCTACTTTCTCCTCGTTGTTATTAGTAAAATCTTGACTCATTGATCGCTGTGGCTCTATGATCCGTAAGCAACGCTTGGCACGGCGTTAGAGCATACCATGGTTAAATTTACAGTACCCGCTGTGTGTTAAGATTTGACAAGCCATTTTAATTCAGAGCGCGAATAACTTTGATTCCCACCTTTGTAGTTCGATCATTTGAACCGTCTTCGAACTGGAGGAGATTAGGTGTGGCTCCTACCAAAATGAGGCCACGTAACCTATTTCTTCATCCGTTAGATAATCCGATGGTCCTAGCAGGCGATTGGGTCGAATTCGAGGCCTGGTGGCTAAAATTTCATGCCTCCATCATTTTGTCACCAATGTCTGTAAGCAACGCTTTTCACGGTTGGTAGAAATACAAAGTTGGATTTCTATTACACTCTGTGTAGTTGGAGTGCAAGACGGGCAATACATATTCAGACTTCGGTTCACTTTGAATCAGACCTTAGTAATCGCGATCACAGAGACCGTGTCTCAATTTGTGCTGGTTCTATGTTGCTACACCTAACGCTAACAGCACAAAACCGGTATTGTCCTCGTTGAAAATCATCAGATGAATAAAGCCTGATCTGGGTTGGAATTCGAGGTCTTATGGTCAAACGCTAAAGCCGTACTTACTATAACAGAGCGGTAAGGAATCCAAACAGAAGTTTGCAGTGTCTGCTGTCTGTTTGGATTGCAACACTAGGTGATTTATATAACTCGATTTATTTACTTTTAGACCTGGATTATAACGATCATAAGGACAATATCCGAGCTGGTAACTCGATGTTTCTCCGCTCAACAATGAGAAACCATAAGAGTTTCCTACTCGTCTGAAAACAACATAAAGAGATTGCCTGAGACTTGGTAGAACTCGGCGATTAGTGGTTAAAGTAAATTGCCTGAATTGCAACGGGACAAATATCGGTAGGAGCTGCCTCGCACATTGGTATGATATCCAACGATAGAGTTAGAGTACACGCTGTTTGCTTGGATTCTGTAGCGCAATCTGAATTCATTACTCATTTCACTTTGATTTATATCACGGCTATTAATATCATATGGACCGCATTCTATTTGAATGCTCCTCTT
This sequence comes from Dicrocoelium dendriticum, assembly GCA_944474145.2. Lineage (NCBI taxonomy): Eukaryota > Metazoa > Platyhelminthes > Trematoda > Plagiorchiida > Dicrocoeliidae > Dicrocoelium > Dicrocoelium dendriticum. The sequence goes on from CALYDF020000010.1 coordinate 200,089, forward strand.
AAGACTAGCATCCGATAACCGATTTCGCTCCCGTTTGGACTAAATAGTTGGAGGGTAACTAAGATGGTGCGGAACTCATGGCCTAATGTTTTAATGCAGACGGCATGCTCGTTATGGCTCTATGATCGGTAAGCAACGTTTGGCACGTCAGTAATTCACAATTGGAGTTGGAGTACCCGCTGTATAGTTGCATTTCAACGCGCAGTATTTATACACAACTCGGTGCACTTTGAATTAGACTTTCGTCATTACAAGCAAAAAGAAACTGTTCGAAATGGAGGTGGTTCGGTGATGCTCCTCCAAAAACTGACAGTCTATAACAGATTTCGTCTTGTTTTAAATCATCAGGTTGCAACAGCCAGATCTGGTGTTTAATCCAGGGCCACGTGGTTAAATGCTGACACCTGAATCACTACTTCTTTAAGATTCCAAATGACAGCTTGCAACAGTGGTGCGATATTAATTTGAATATTCGGTACTCGCAAATTGGTTGGATTTCGACTGCTCACTCACTATTCAAACCTAATTTCAATCGGAGCAAGACCATGGTAATTAAAATCATATGGACTGTGTCCGGATATAAGGGGTTCCCTCTTGTACCTCCCAACACTGACACCCCATAATATTTTCCGTACTCATTCAGACACATGCGACAGAAATAGTGTGAGATGCGATGGATTACTTGGCCTAGTGTATTTGAGATAATGACTTGATGAGTAAAGCTCTTATATCCGTGATAAATGTTCAGCACAGCGGTAAGAAATTCAAGATTGGATTTTGATTACACGCTGTGAGGTTTGACTGCGACACGCAATCATTCGTCAAACATTGGATCATTTTAAAATTAACGACGGTCAATACAATTACAAAGAGCGTGTGCGAATTGGAGATGGTTCGGTATTGCTAGTTCCAAATCTGACACCGCAAAAGTGGCTTCTTCCACTTTGGGACCCATCCGATTTAGATCGCCTGATTTGGATTAAAACTCAGTTACTGTGGGTCAAATGTCAGTAAAAAGACTTAAACCTTTAGTACTTTATTCTAGGTTATGTTTAGAATAAACGCTGTGCATTTGCATTACGAGTTTTCCGTCAGCAGTTGGACCTCCTTTCAATATGAAATATATACAGGTCATTGTGATCACATGGACCACGTCCGATTTGGAGGTGGTTCGCTCTTCCTCCTCATAACAATGACACCCCTTAACTAGTTTTGTCCTCGTTCGGACAAATCAGATAAAGATAGCCTGAACTGTGTTGTAACTCGGGACCTATTATGTTAACGCTGACGCTTTGATAACCATGGCTCTACAAAATAAAATGGCATTGCTTACCGTTGTGTTAGCACAACGGTAAGAATTCTGATTTTATTTTGCTTTCAATTACAAGCTGCGTTGGTGCATTCCGCTTGCGCCATCTCTATTTCGACCTCATTTCACTTTAAATTTGATCTCCCTCATTAGGATCACTTGGATAATATTCGAATTAGTAGTTCGGTTTTGCTGCTCACAACAATGCCATCACATAAACCATTTCCTCCTCGTTTGGATTTATTAATTGACGATTGACTGATCTGCCTTATATCATGAGGCCCTTTGGTCACTAGCCAACGCCTTCATCACTATGGCTGTACGGTAATTTAGCAACGCTTTGCACAGATGTCCAAATCAAACTTTGCTTATCTGATTGCGTTGCTGCGGCTTTGAATATAATCAGCATTTCTCGCAGTAATTGCTAATCACTAACTTGCTATGGTCGCATTCGTATTTAATAATCAAATCAATATATGCCCATGTTGGCATCGCTGAGCTTTGCCAACATGAGAAGTACAAGTACGGCAGAGAAATGACAAGTTTTTGAATGCTGTCGTATTGCTGGCCTACTTTAGTATCAACGGCAGTAACCGATATGAAGCAATACCAAACGGTGTGTATGAAAATACGAACCAACATGAGTAGAAAGATGGGTAACCTTACTGTTATCTGTTAAGCAGTAGATCGAGCAAAACAAATTTAAGTACGTGTGCGAACTACCATATCTTCATTCGAATAATAGTGATTTTTCCAGTACTTCGGAGACGTCAACAATTACAATAACGCATTTGAATTTTGAACGTCATTCGAAGTTAATTTATGGACATTAATCAAATAGGTGCGTATCCAAAGTGTTTCCAGATGCCAATACAAGTACTAGGAATGTGCGGTTACAGATGTTGGCCTATACTAAGCATGATCCAATTCCGTGCAATATTCCTCACCCGGGAATATTATGACCCGTTGCTTCCGCCCTTGTAACTGCCTCGGCAATAACGGGTCACTGCAAACATTTTGCAGGTTGGCACATGTAGGGCAAAATGTCTTCGATATATTTTAGGGCAGACATATGTTTGCGTTGATGACGACAAACGTATCTGTATTATATGTCCTAGGCGCAGCTGCGCTCCAAAGCTTATTGATTATTTCTGCTTAAATCGCCTTTGAAGAAACGCTTCCTATTAAGTTAAATCTGGGTATCCATCTGTAACAAGTATTTTGCTCCTCGTTATTCATGTTCGGCAGTCGAGACGGTTATCGCAAAGCATTCCTTGTGGCTCATGTTTGCTTTCTAGCCGATATTACATAGGACTGAACTAACTGGCTTGAATTCTTTAATCGCCGAGTCTATATTATTGTTACTGACATGTGAGCAAGCAGTCCCTTCACGTTGAAACGTGGGAATCACAAGCGAGCCCTTCTGTATGCTTGTGCTTGTGATTTTAACTACGGACGTTTTATGCGCATTAGTTTAACACTTGATAACGGTTTTGGACCCTAAACATTCTTACTTTTTTATATCATGTGACATTTTAAGATATGCAGTTACTGAATTAGTACTACTATTGCGAACACAGGCGTGTTATGGTCCTAAGATAAAGTTTGGTTAAATTAACTCTTTCGCGAACCCTTATTAGCATTCATTTATTATGTATGTACTCGCAACTCCAGTGTCCTGTTGAAATATTTGCCAGACGAGTTCATGCACGGCGAGCAAAATTTTGTAAAATTGTTGCCTTTAACAGGTAGACCTAAGGTAGGATGCCAAATGAGTAAAAATGCGTTTCAAACTGTTTGGATAATTTAGATGATGCAGCAATTAATCTCGTTGTGGGAGCAGATAGGTGGTCAACGGCACAACGAAATGTCGCGCGAATTGGACTAATGGCGTGTGGATGGTTAGACGATAAAGAGAATGGGGTTTTATGCACCCATATCAGAGAGTGCACCATACAGACTAATACATACTGTGATAAAATAATTTAGACAGCATAATAATAAGCGCATGAATGCTGCGAGAATTTGGGGTGCGAAACGTAACCATATTTTGAAAGAAATTGGAAGTGCAGCTTAATTAACCATTGGATTCTTGAATCCTTAAACATTAGATTAAAAAATATACAATGCAAGTGCCATCTACACATATATATACATCTACATTGATATACTTAAATCATTCTATATTGGTGGTTTTTCTATCCTTTATTCAGATTTATGAATACCATATTTTATAATTAAATCTGCACTTTCAATTGACACAGGCGTCTTAGATATATACTTATATATGTATATATAAAAGACGCCTGTATAAAATGTGCTCAATATCCTACCATCTCCTAACTGAAAATTTAACTGTTTGTGCGAATTTAATTCAGGAAATATCACATAACATTGTGTTAGATCCCGTTTGTAGGCGGTAGACAATACTGTCAAGATGTGAATAAGAGGAAGCAGGGATAATCATAGAAAACTTAATGTTTACAAAACCACAAATGGACTGATTAAAACATTAAGCCAATACGTTCCCATTAGAAGTTTGTAAACGCGGACAGAGAATGATAAATGGTTGATGCGTACGTTTTGTATTATCTTTCAGTACCATTAACAATAGCAGATATACCAATATATATATATATATAACATGAAGTGGGACAAGGCATGCTCACGGAGCAGAGCGAGTGACAAACCACTATTCGAAATGATTGGCAGCCTTAAGCTGACAGATGATTGTTTTCTACGCATACTTAATGCGACCGCATCCGTAAATCGTAGGGACCGTGGATTAGCCTGACACATCAAAACTGTAAAAACTAAGCATAGCTCTATATGGGTACCACAGACAAATTAGTGACTATCAAAGAAGACGGCGACCAGCGCCAGCACCGCAGTTGACGTGGTAAGGATCTTCGGAGCTACAGTGCTGAACCCACATCGGCACATGTTTTATTGTTTCTTTAGTCATAGACCTGTTAGTTTTGTCCGAGTAACTGTCTTCTAGTCATACACAAATTGGCATACACAGTACCAGTTGTCACTAATAGACTAATATTCATTCACTAGAGGGACGGGTAATTAGAGCATTTCGATAGCGAATTAACGTCGCATGGCAGCCGATTTACGTCGCTTCGTTGTACTTAGCTTGGAAGTTCACATCCGAAATTTTATGTGATATCAAACTTATTCTTGTTGACCATGGTTACCAAATTCTTCGCCATTCGCTGTGTGTCTAAATAAATATTTGCCGGTAGCCTGCGCAGTCCGTTACGATATAGCATTTTATTTTTTGTCCACGGACTAAAACTCGCAGCGTGATATTATGACTAGGTCATTCACGATTGGTGTAGGATATAGCTGTTGACCGTCAAGGGTGTAGGTTATGCCGTCATCACCATATCTCAGAATCACAAATACAGACTTAGCTGGGTTGGCCGGGAGATGAACTTCCGCAGACCAATTGAATAGGCAGTTGAGCCCTTGCTAATATAGATCACAGTCGTCGGGTATGTTACTTTTTCTTCAAATGTTCATGACGTCCGCGAAATGATACACGGTGACCGGAGAAGTTGAGGTTGAGTATTGGTGTGAAGCAACTGCCGAGTGGGCGCAAGCAAAGTACATTGTGGTACGCCACTTTTATAGGGATAACAGACAGTAAGATGGTTTTAGATCTATACTCTCCATTTTCGTCCAACAAGTAGCTCGCGTATCCCCTGGTGCAATGAGCTACGGACACTGCAATTTTTGAGTTTGGGAAGAATGACCTCATGTCTAACCCTGAAGAGCGCGTTTCTGATATCTATGAATATCACGTCGACAGACTTCCCTTAGCTTACTGCCAGCAACCAGTCATGCCTCGTGACAATCGTTTGTAATGCGTGAGCATCCTAGCGTAAAACATGCAACATTTTTTAAGATATCCGTCAAAAACTTTGGCCTGTAAATTTCTACTTGGTTAGTGTCGGCCCTTTCCGGAAAGGCTATACCACCGATAATATCCAGTCAATCGGCAACAAAACTTCGGACAGCGACCTTTTGCAAAGCTCGGGCAAGGCGGGAGATTTGATGGCCAAATTGAACGTAAGTAGCAATGGCGGCTAATAAACAATAAATGAACAATGAATTTATGCGGGTTAAGAAATGTTAAGAAATCGTAATTGGCTTGCCTCAGCGGTATTCAAGTAATAATTATTTTGTATTTGAAATGCAAGCAATTATTACATATAAATGAATTTGGATAAAGTATAATCATACTACCGTAGATGGACATCCAACCCTTGGTTAGATTGATAAGCACTTGCCTTCCATGGGTTAGCGCAGCAAAAGCGGATGGTCGTTAATATGGGGAATATGAAGATCTCTAAGCATAGTGTTCAGGTACTTTTTCGACAACGTGGGCTACTTCTGATTTCTGCTTCAGATTCTAGGCATAGCAACTTGCTTTATCGGTGCAATGGGTATTGAACACTGTAAACATTTGTATCACCCATATGCTTATTACATTTCACCCGGAGACTCGTACGAATAGTCTTGATTATATGATCACATCCGTTTATGGTGATGGATAATGAATCCACAGGAAATATGTGCAATTATTTTAAGTCTCGCGTGCATCCATCGAAAACAGTAATCGGATTAAAATGATGATTTTCTACTATCAATAGGCTATTAACATTCACATAAAATGTTTGAAGTTCACGAAATGCTAATTTTGTGTAGTGCCGGTTTTACGAAATAAGTTTGGTAGCTCTAACGTAATAAAGTGCATATATATGCAGTAGTTATATTTCATAAATGAATAGCAAAGTAAATTAACTTATACCACTGTGACAAGAATGTATTCGGGCCTACAGGTGCGTTGTCTGGTAATAGTTCACCCATCGTCGACATTAAGGTAAGTCAGTGAAATATAAGTTCCATGATATTCTTCAGAATATCTGCATACACAGGATTGACGAGGTTCCGTATATGACAAGCAGCAATGCGTCAGAGAGGCAGCAACAATATGTTCAATGTAAAAAAATAGTTTTGCCGTGTGACTTGGCATTTGGCAATTTCTCACGCAAATTATCAAACCCATACACTGAGTTTGCTAAGCATTACATCTTACAGCGGCGAAGCTGAATACTCTCACAATTCAGATCTTGATTTGCCTTCATAGCCAACCGCATGCATCGCACATTCAGCCAAACGAGTAAATGTACACCGCGCTGCGGTTCCGCTTAACACGATCAAATCGCTTTATGTTCCATCAAAGATCAACGAACGTACCACATTTATTGGTTTTCAAGTACAATGAACAATGAACAATGAATTTATACGGGTTAAGAAGCGTTGCTTTACAAGCCCCGTTGGATATTTGGTGGGGATATCAACATAATAATTATGATGAAAAGGATAGTAAAATAGTTAACACTTTAAATACGAAAATAAGGACTTATCGTTTGCTTCGCTGCAGTCCTGCGATCCTCTTAGATTCACAGCACCCACAGTTAACAAATAATTCCAGGGTAAACTCCAGGTGTAGGATGGAGACGTAGTGTTTTGTGACAAAGTGTGAGTGGATGAGTGTTTCGTCCAACCGTCTTTTAAATACTGTTAGTGTCGATGCAGAGACGACCGATTCTGGGAGAGCATTCCACTGGTGACAGACACGGATGGAAAAGAAATTTCTGCGGCACTCCAGACGACTGTATTGTTCTGCGAGTTTTAATGAGTGGCCCCTCAGGTTTGTATTGCTGCTGAGTTGCAGTAAAGGGCGGCACACATGATGTGGGTCTCGCAGAATCAAGTATGTCATAATCAGGTCGCCTCGTAGCCTGCGATAGCTTTTACTGAACAATCCCAGTCGTCGCAGCCTCTCCTGGTAGGACAGATTGCGCATTCCAGTTGCGTTCTTAGATGCGCGGCGTTGAGGCTGCTCCAGTGCATTAAGGTCGTGTTTCAGCCATAGATGCCAGGCTTGAATTGCGTATTCGACATGGGGGCGAACATACGCACTGAGCATTTGTCGAAATATGGAGCTGTTTATTTGTCCAAACGCCCGCCTCAACAGCCCAACGTGTTGGTTCCCGGTCTTCGAGGCCTTTTCGGATTGCCTGGAGCAACCCAAGTCATCTTGAACCAGGACGCCCAAGTCACGTTCGAGAGTTGATTGTTGCAGTACATCCGTTCCGAGTCGGTATGAGTAGCTGCCGTGATGTCGGATGGAAAGCACCTTGCATTTACTGACGTTGAAATGCAATAAGTTTTGGATGGACCATTAATACACTGTATCTAAGTCACTTTGGAGCACATGTTGGTCGGCGTTCGCCTGGATCCTGCGCCAGATCTTGATATCGTCGGCAAACATTATGAAGTTTGAAGCGATTCCCTGTGCAAGGTCATTAATAAACACCAGAAACAAACGTGGACCTAGAACCGAGCCTTGCGGCACACCACACTCGACTTGTATGGGGTCCGATAAAGAGCTCCGAACTCTGACCACTAATTGCCTTTGAAATAGAAAGTTGGCGATCCAGCTTAAAAGAGGGTCTCCGATCCCGTAATGCTGCAGCTTGGATAGTAGTATCCGATGGTCTAGACGATCGAAAGCCTTGGAAAAATCCAGGTATATCACATCAACACCTTCTCCAGCGTCGGCTGCCTCGGTCCAACTACTGCGTGCAATGAGTAAATTAGTTGTACATGACCGCTGTCGACGGAAACCGTGCTGTTCAGGAGTGATGAGGTTGCAGTTTTCCAGATAGCACACCAGTGCATCGGCAACTATGGATTCCATGACCTTGGAGAGTATAGGAAGAAGGGTTACTGGGCGGTAGTTGGAGGGATCAGATCTGCTTCCACCTTTGTGAATCGGGCTTATTATTCCAAGCTTCCACATAGCGGGAACTTGGTTCCGGTCTAAGCAGTGCTGAAAAAACTGAGCTAAATGTCCTGCCAGTTGGTTTGCTGCTACTCCCAATGCCTCTGGACGAATGGCGTCGACACCCGGCGAGCTGTGTTTGCGTAGAGAAGTCAGCTTTTGCAATACAGCCTCTGCGGTAAAATTGATGTGGGTTAGTCCTGGTGAGCAGAATACAAAGCTTGGTAGATCGCTTGGTGGCAAGACCCTATGAAACGTGGGGGCGTATTGCATCTGCAGCGCGTTTGCAGCTTCCATAGACGTTCTTGTTGGGCCATCAGCCGTCTTGAGTGGAGGAAATCCTTGCCTCACCTTTCGTAGGCTATTAACGTGCTTGTACAGCAGTTTGTGGTTAGCACTGAAGGTTTTTGCGATGTTCTGCTGATAGGCGGCTTTGTCTTCTCTTAACAGCTGAGTGCAGTGGTTACGTTGGGCTAAGTAGTTGTCCCACGTTTCTGGTGCTGGAGCTTCTCTGTACGCTCGCCATGCTGCGTTGCGTACTGTCATCCATTTTCGGGTTCTGCTCCTAACGAAAGAAACGGATTTGCACTTATTGCAAGCTTTTATCTCTGAAGCCTGTGCAATCAGCTGACTGAATGTGTTGACGAACTCGAGCCAGGCGACTTCCGGGGGTTCTTCTTCGAGGAAAGACCAAGTTGTGGCGCTGACGAGCTGGGCGAGTCGGTCGTACCTTGTGATGGTTCGCACAGTATCATCGTTATCATTCCGATATTCTGCATAGCAGACGAAGTTGAAACTGATGACTGCGTGATCACTGCGACCCAACGGGCAGTCTAAAACCAACGCATCAATCATATGCTCCTCGTTGGTAAGCACAAGATCCAACACAGATGGCCTGTTACCAGTTCTGAACCGAGTGGGCAAAGTGATGTGGTTGTAAAGCGGAGCAGTAGTTACTAGATGTTGTAAATCGGTTTTGAATTGTTCGCCGGTTGTGGCAGGGGCTTCTAAACAATGTACGTTGAAATCACCCATGATAAGAATGTGAGTGTACTTTTGTTGTAAACTGCACCTTAAAGCAGCCATTAGGTGGTAGCCGGTTTCGGATGTTGAGTTAGGGGCGCGGTACACCAGGATAATAAGGCAAGCGTCCCTGCCTTTTAACTGCAACCGGCACCAAAGAGAGTCGGGGAACTGCGAATCTGAATCCTCCACGGCTTCGCACTGTAAGTCGTTTCGGTAGTACAGGATTACCCCTCCTCCTTTTGTGAGCCTATCGTTCCGGATCAGCGACATGCCGGGTAGCGACACTTCAGCGTCCGTCATTCCCGTGTGCAACCATGTCTCGGTGATACCAATGACATCATACGAGCCGGAAGCTTGGCGATCTTTCAGTTCAGCCAGTTTGTTAGAAAGTCCCTGAGCATTTGTATACAAGCAGGCCAGTTTCTCGGTCTCTAGGAGCCCGCAGAGAGGTGAAGCTGTCAAGTGTGGGAGAATGCCGACCGATGGGAGGTCGGCAGTTATTCGTTTTTTTGATGGGTCAATGATACCTCGTTTGCAACTTGATTCGGCCAAGGTGCGTCCCAGCCTTCGTTTAGACCTACTTCAGAGTCAATTAAAGCAGCAGTCAAGTTACACTTCTGTGCATTCGTCAGGATGCTTATTGCTTCAGTTGCTTTAATACTTGAGCTGTGCGAATTGTTTGCGACCTTTAACCGAATTTCGGAAGGAAGATGTTTCCGATTTCTCCGCCATCGATCCAAAACATCCTTTGCTTGTTGCTCTGACTGAACCACAAGTTTTAGGATTCTAGGGCCGCATCCTCTATAATTTGGTGAGAGGGGTATCCTGGTGAGCGATAGTGCCACAACATCATCCAAAGAAAGTGTTTCACGAATGAACCGCCACTGTTCTAAATCGTGCTTTCCGGTCTCTTGAACATGGATAGAAGGATGTTCTGGTACGCCATGTATGAAGACTGTGTTTAGGCGGTCTTGCTTGCTGTGCCCCTCTTCGGTGTTTCGTTTTGGTTGTCGCGCGCTCCAAGGGACATCAGGATAGATACGTATCGCACATGATTCGTGTTTTAGCGTGCTTGCGGAGAGCAAAACATTTTCCACGTCGGTGGAGGATTCTAGCGTTACTCGAATAAGTCTGGGTTCACCATAGTGTGGTGAGTTCGGATGACGAGTAATTCGTAACAAGTTTATGGGCTTGGCTTTGATACTCATCTGCATACACAATGAGTTCCATTGATCTTGGTCGTCTGATAACTTATCCCGCAATGTGATGGCGGTAGATTCAGGGACATTTGAGCATACAACAGTCTGGGCACTGTTGTTGGATCCCTTTTTAATCGATCTACAAGGTATGGTACTCATTTGTCTTGACTTGTTGATAAGTGATTGTTTGCTCTCTTGCTCTCCATTTGCGTTAACGGTGTTTACAATGGAAGAGGACGCAACGGCGGCCTCTCGGTGGACCCTTGCAGCAATCTCTGCATATGTAACCGACGTTCTGGGAGGCTTAGTCTCGACAAGAGATATATGAGCTACAGGTACCAAGGGTTGGTGTTTGGCTGCTCCATCCTTGTTAATACTAGATGTCAGGTCTAGTGGAATTTGCTTAACCAGACGTTTTGAATGGTGCCTGATTTTCTTTGCTGTGAGTACTGCTTGATTCACGTAGGTACAGTCTGTTTTCGCCCTGCGTTCTACCAAAGTTGGAGAAGACAACGGAGATGGAGACATGGCTGATTGCGGTGCAGGCGAAGCGATTTGTTCAGCATTCCGTTGCTTAGCAGCCGCTACGCTTCTGTGGTCCATACTCGCTCCCATTGAAGTAATCTCATTGTTTATCCTCTGCTCTGCTTCTGCGATTAACCGGTCGCATTTCTCAGCTAGGATAAGCAAGCACTTAACGAGAGGGATGGTGGAACACGCAGTACAGAACCAAAATTCATCTTGGGAGCTATTTCGTTCCCGTAACTGTTGTTGGGACACATTTGCACATTTCGTATGGTACCATGCTAAACAGTGCGAACAAGCCAGACCGATTTTTACTACCCGATGACATTCTCCTAGCCCGCAAATGCCTTTCGATGGGAGTCTCTTCGGTTTCGCCTTTCTGCCATTCAATTTGGTGTCGTTACCTGACCCAGTGGGTTGGTTAGCGTTCTGTACTTTTACAGCTTTGAGAGCGGCGCACATCGGTCAGGCGAGCGTGGTGGTTGCAAGGTCAAATGAGCGGTCGGCGTGGTCGCGCGGTCCGTGTGATGTTTAATGCAGCCGCACTGGCTGACAAGGTCACAAGGAATGGCGAGTGACTGCAACCTGAACAGAGCGCTGAACACTGATTCTTTCACAGCTGTGTTGAGAAACACTGGATCGGAGTAAGCTTAGGCTTTTCGGCCTGCCTCGAGAATTCTGTATCGAATGGTGTCACACAGAATGGCAATCGGCTCAATACGATTGAATTAAACGCTTGCGCTTAATCACAGATGCCAGTGAAAACGCTTAGTGATGGCACAGCCTCTAATCGTAGAAGATATTTCCACGTATGATGGATCACTGTGTAGAGCTGGTAAATCCGGTTCGAATGAGCGTACAGTGACAACGCTGCGAGAAGATGGAGAGAGGATAGAGGGAAATAATCCAAATGAACCAGTAGCACGCACGTCACGCGTGTGTGAGGATGACCTTGAGTTATGCCGTCATTCAACAGCATTCATCTTGAAATGTCCAGTAGAATTAGCCAGTATATGCAACATGGCAAATTATGGATGATTCATCGTCGTTATCTCTTCGATAGACCAAGAAGACATACGCGGCTTTAATGTGCAGCAAATCGGTCGGAAGCTTGTAGAGTGTAAACTCTACTCATTCGCCAATCCATTTCTAAATAACGTGATAATAAATTATGCCTGTTTTCCCTGGCTCGATTTTATTGCATCGGGGCGAGATATATTGACAGATTTTAGTTTGTTTACAAGCGTATTCATTAATTAAACGCTAGCTTCCAGCAATCAAATAGGGTGCGCGATATGCAGAATATTTGTAAATATAATTTAGACGTGATAAGGGTAATATTCTTAATAGATCACTTCAAACTGACAATGTAGTGTGGCCGGTTGATTGCAGCAATGCACATTGCCATAATCCTACATTCTTCTTGTGACTACTTTAGTGAAGCAGACTGTTGCGTATGTTTCTGACCAATACTGGAAGTCCACGGTAGCCCACCGCTTATTAAGCTGATTTCAAATCCATGAGTGCTCATTACACGAAGCTGTTCACTTAATAATTACGTCGACTATATACGCTATTTCAGGGCTTTATAAAAGCAGAAATAACTCATATTATCTGTAAGATAATATAATTTAACCGTTTCAAGATATCTGAACGGATACTAAATAACATTATTCAACCTAATACCACATGAAGAGCACCACAAACATTTATTGGGATATTTACAGTAACCATGATTCTTAACGAACTTTTGTTGTAACCAGCGCTAATGTTTCCTTTGAACCTCAGATGTAAAGTAGATTAAAAAGTAAATATATGATTCGTATTATTACTTATAAACAATAAACTAATCTCCATACATGTAATTTGCACTCTGGTTGCTAGAAATCCTATTATTACCAAGTACCCTTTTCCTCTACACTGCTTGCACAGCGTTTGATCAGATACGTTTCCGTAAAGAAATACTATTTTTTTAGCTAAGGTGATGCGTCTTCTTCTGATGGAACTTCCCTTGTTATCATCTTTGCCAGTCACAGTTATTCATTCGAGAGTTAACTGCAGCGATGAGCTGACTAGTGCTGTTACTGACCTTAGTGATTCATATTAAAATATTATAAAACTTTAACAAATGATACAATCCTACAATTAAACTTACAAAATCATTTGGTCAGGAACGAAACTAGCCAACTTGTTAAGGTATACGCTGTGCTCAAATCTCACTTTTAAACCATGAACATCATTATGTTCAGTCCTATATTTTAACCATTTATTTGAAGTGGATGCATTGAACTACCTGTACATAATCTGAGCTCCTACTAGACGAAAATGTGTGTAACTGAACTACTGTATGAGCCGATGTTCTGCTGTGTGACTGCAGCGATTAAACTCAGATTATCGATAGCAAATGCTACCGGACGATTAAATACATTAGGCATCCTTTCGTGACTATAAATTATATGGAGCAAGACAGCATTCATTACTTCTTTTGCTAAATCCCAGCGCGGATTGAGGCAGATATGTCAGCTCCTATGTTCTCGTATTTCAAACAAGGACATAGAGGTCGTTAGTAACATAGTCATACATTGATTTAGACAGCAATGCAATATTTACAGACAAAATAACCAATATTCTAGTGTTACCCTTCATGACCGCAGATATATTTTCCCATGAAAAAGAGCCATTGAATATTGTTCCTGGTTGTTACTGGGTAGAACCAGTAGCGGGATCCCGACGCAAACTGTTTACTAAATATGCAAGCATCAAGCAATTGGAAATAATAGACCGCCATGGTAAACAAATTAACAAAGAATACTTAAATGATAGGAATAGCAAATTTACAGTTAAACGAATATTGTAAGGAATAAATACTGCAAAACAAAATCATATTTATTAACATTTATCAATTTCGCTTGCGTGCGAATAAAGCTGGCGATAAAATGTTAAAAAGATTACGACGTATAAATAATGTGACCACGGGCACACTCAAGCAAACGATTCACAGCATAAGCGGAGTTAAATTAATTTTGCATACGCAGTCAAAAATAGATACAAAAAAGCGCAAATTGATTTGCCATGTAACATCTCTGGTGAGCACTGCTGAAGTCGGGTATGAGAGAACTTGAACGCAATAAAAAATAGTTGTTTGCCAAGCGAACCCAACGTGGGTTATTTTATTTTAGAAAGCTTTCAACAGCATTGGTTTATCTTTAGACAGTTTAACCTGTCAAAACCGTCGCGATAACGGGGACGTGCATTTCTGAGTTACTAGATAAATGAGCTTGCAATTGTTATGTGCGGTGAGCAAACGCGTGGAGCCCGCTACCGTACGTTTGACAAAAGCTAGCACAAGATAATCGCTAGTCATAGTGTACTGCAGCAAATAGTAAAAGCTTTTGTAATCTCTCTGCTTTACATAACGCTTTTAGGAATAAAATAAAATGGAAATAGCGAAAAGCCATAGATGTTACAGATTTTGTCAAACGAATCTCTGATTGTTGTTAACGAGTCCAAATACTCATCCGTAGCGATCTCGGACAAAAGGACAATCAACAGGAGTGCTATGGTCAAAATCTTGCACTTATTTTTGAAGGTTTCTGTCGAATTCATTGTATCTGGTATATTTATACCCCTTGGAATTATGTAATGATGTATATTAAATAGTCCACCTCAATGATTTCGATGAAAAATAACAACATAAATATGCTGTTTTGCTAACTTGTGGATGCAATTTAGTCACCAAACAGCCAAATCTTTTACATATTGTCGACGAGCTTTAGATATGTCCACAAATGGTTGCTGTTGGACATTCTCAAATGTTTTGATTGCAAATGTTATTTTGTTGTCCACTAAACGCTTTTATTATGAAGTGAGTACTGAAGCATGAACACAGGACGACGACGTGGGCATATATGGGTGGGAATTGGTGCAGGTACTCAGTTCGATTTCTAATTCAATGAAATTTATTGGTTAATATCTAGAATATTCCCGAGGTAATCTTATTCACTTGAGGCCTTGTTTCTAATATCTGTGTGTTTGTTTGATAGGTGTGACACCGTTATCAATTTAGAGTAACTAAACTGCGTTGTAAAGCATGAAATACGAAGAAAAGAATTATAATGATTGATAAATTTGGTGTTCACACCATGCCGTATTTGAACTGTTGTTTGTTCAGTAAATTTTAAAAAAATACCTTCAAACCTTACTTTGTTTGGTTTAATATCCTGATCAACCGGAACGCAGATTCCATAAGCAAATATTGTATGTGGCATAAATCTAATTGATTTGATATTGTTTTTGATTTACCTTGTCAAAAGGCATGGGATCCCGTTCCTTCTCCGGCAGGTCATCTCAAATAAGCAGTTCAGTCCGCATGCTTTAATACATAAGCCTTTCTGATGGAATTCTTAACACTTCGGTCCTGCTTGTTCGCATCCGTCTAGGCAGCTCATTACTCGTACAACAAACGATCAGTCTGTGATTTGAAAGCCTTTATCTGCATAATCTCTTTGTTAAGTACTTGAAACTATTGGTATTACAGTTGGACTAGGCTCATCCGCAAATGCACATCCGCAAATGCTTTTTCCGTGGAAGTTTCTAATGCAACTTTGCTGAACGTCATCTACAAAACTATTGGTAAAACCACAAAGGGTATGTAACGTCATTGTTAGTATATATGCTTTCACATACGCGTCGATAGATTTTTGTATCTTCCAGTGATTATGCTCTTTGTATTCCGTCGTACTATTCCGATTGCGAAGAGTGTATTTGTAGAACATGAGGACAGCCACTTAATTCACCGACGTAGGCATGCAATTGTGAGGCGTTTTGTTATCGTCCAACCGTTGGTGGATTCAAGCGACACGTTAGACTCCCGGATCAATTCAAATGACAAAACCGGAAGTGCGCTGGAGTGATACATTTACAAAGGAACAGAACAACTATTTATACACTATTTATCTACTGAACTTGACAATCTCTATCAAAAATGTACAACAGTTCAGTTACCAAATTAATACCGGACGTCTAAAGGGAACCAAGCAGCAGCAATGATTAACTTAAGTTCAAACAGTTTCTCGACCGAATAAGCAATCAGTCAGCTGCGATTTAGAGCAAAATGATCAGTATTCACTCCAATTAACTAAAATGTCGGCTGAAAGGAGTCAGTCACGGTCTGGAATAAAGGAATATTTAGGGATTTTGGGCACGCTTCGGTGGGATTCAACAGACAGTCATTCGTCGGTTACAAGATGTTTTAAATTGTATTATGAACATGTGAGAATGAAATGTCACACTAAAATTTAATACTGACGCTTATACCGTTGTAATACTAATGAGTACTGATAACTTTCCGCGTGAATTCTAAAAGCGTCAAATTTATGCCGCAAGTATATTACTATTCGTTATCCATAAATGTTGCTTTTAATTATTTATGTATCAATCACTAATTCCGTTGCTCGACAAACCAGAGTTATTTGCATTTATCGATAAACATAAGAGTGCAAAATTGTTAAGTGGCGCGGCTATTTGCTTTAGTTAGCATCATCCTCATTATAATACTTGTTAGCTAGAGGTAGTAAAATCCTCAGTTGCTGTGCAGCAACAAAAATTTAGGGGAAAATACAACAATTGCAAGCCAGGAGACATACCGGTAACCGATGTGCATCGTTGCGGTAAACTACCAGACAGCTGTTATGCAGCAAAAAAGTACAATGCAAAAGTAAATAAAGCTTAATAGTAAACTCTTATTTGGAGGGTGAGACTAAAAGTGATGTGGTGGGACAAAGATACCCACAGCCCGAACACCACTGAGGTCGGCACTTAACCATATCATCAAGTGTATCCAGCCAAAGTGTCATAGTGTTTCAAATCCAAACCAGGTAGCCAAGGTGCTCCAACCAATGCCAGCTTCGAAGTAATTACCTTCATTCCTCTAGAACAATTCCACTCTTGGCCACCCTCCTTTTCTTCCATCCACACCCCCGGCGAGCAACCAACGCATATCGTGCGATTCGCTGGGTTGGCATGCGTAACACGTGAATAAAGTATCAGAGCCTGGTGCGTGAAATAACTATGCTGAGGGGTTCAATTCCTTTTCTTGTGCCGTAAACTTAGAGTCGAACGCGCTCTCTGCTTACGCGGGGTTCCCACCAGATTTGAGCTCAATTCGAAGGCACCGGTGGTCGAACGTAACTAGCCTCTTTATGTCCGTTGATCTAAGGGAGCAGTTTTCACAACCGTACGGTTTGGTCGAACGTACCGTTGCATCGTGCACTCTACCCTTTAGGGCATCGGCGATGTCTCGCCGGGCACCATAAGTGGATAAGGTAAGCAACAGCGCCTAGCTTTCGCACTACGGTGCATGATCTTATCTACAATCCCAGGATGGTAGATACAATTTTCCGAGTAGTTGAATTTTTTATACTACGTCTAGCTGATCCGCACCAAGTGTCAGCGTATGAGGCGGTCCAGACCAATTTTGGAGGAACGCTTTTCACTTCGATGGTGCAAATAAAAATACCGAAGTGACGAACAGCTCGTGTTAACCTATCCAGTGCCGCTTGGCAAGTTTGTGAGCGGATATCTCCAAGTAATCCGTCACAAACTATGAACGCTGCAACTGTTTAACTCATAGTGTTATCGGACACAAATTTCTTTATTTGGTTAAAGAAATTTTATTATTTATTATTGTTATTAATTTTTATTAGATTATTTGACAAGCATTTTATTTCTCTCAACCGATATGCCGGCAAGTTCTTGACGTGCATCCGTTTGTAAAACTTGTTATTACTGCAAAGCCAATGCGACACATGGTATGTTATCCATCTAACTGAGTTCTACCATCGCATACATATTTGAATACATATAAACGTCCTGAAAGTTGCAACATTTTCTTGCGAGTATTAAACCTGGTCTTCTTTAAATAGGACAGTGTAAGCTTGCCTTCAATCTACATGAGGATACGCCATCGTAGGCCAACTTTCATAGAGACCAGGTGGATAAACGTGATGCAGCTGTTGAGGGAGAACTTATCGAACGGACGCCAGCGGGCTCCCAAACATATCCTCTCTACAGTGTCGACATTAGAAGCAACCTTAGTGGTTTGACACGTTACCAAACTTCACTATGCTAGCAGATTGGAGTGCGTCGTGCTTTGCTGAGGCGGAAGGATCCAGCGAAATTGTAACCAAAGGACAATACAGTGGGCCACCAACCGACAGTGTACATATGGAAATCCTAATAAAAGTCATTTGCGTATATGTGCAGCAACGAAATGCAAAAACAAGGGAGGCGGATTTTTGGTTTTCAGAAGCCATGCATTTGAATGATTTAAAAACAGTTTCGCCTTTTTTGTTGATGTTGGAAAACTTATGTGGAGTTAATTAATTTGTGGCATGCTCTGGGGAAAATAACCAACGCTAACAAGTCGGATAGACGAAGAAGAGCGTTACTTCCCTAATGCGTCATAACCGGTCGGTTGACGCTGTAGATATCGCTGAAGGGAATTAAGCAGTTTGAGGTTGCTGTGCTGACGTTGATGACGCAGTCTCAGTATGTACTTGGTGCACACTATAGTCAGAGTTTCCAACCGTGATTAATTCCCCCTTTAGTCAGCTAAATGCGACGTAGCGGACTACCTCGTTTTTGGTGATTATTCACCAAAATAATATATCCCTTTTACATACGCAAGGTAAGAAAGCATGAATTAAGTCACTGGAAGATGAAGGTGCCGAAATACCCATAGTTATTGTGACCCGTTCACATCGAACATATCCGGGCGTCAGCTGGACATGGTAAAGCCAAGGCGTTGACGAAGAGTTTATTCACACAAGGGTAGGATTTTTTTACTAAACTGGAACGCAGCCTACAAAGCAAGTATTCGGTATCTGATAAGTTTGGAATGAAGATTCCTCAAGCGGTAGGTTGGCCAAAGGTATGAGAGATAAAGCGGAGATGAATCGTTTGGGCTAGATGCGTAACTATCACGGTGGTGCAAGTTTTGTTCACTCCTCGGTTTTACCAAGCTGTTGATGAATGAGGGGGCATTTTTACAAACGTCTCCCGGTGTGACCAACGTGAGTTGGTACATAGAGAATATAGCCACATCCACAGTGAGTTTATCCTTCAGCCGGAGGCCTAGCATGGGCGTGAAAGTGAGGATAATGCTTAACTATGGGTGCCAATGACAGTCGCTCTTACTCGTGTGCTAAGGTTCTTGGAACCGTTTCTGCCTTGAACGATATGATAAATAGAGTGACTTCTTTCTTACTGAGAGCGTTTGGTTGTCCGCGCAATCATTTCGCATATTCGTAACAAGGAATGTATATAGATAACCCTTATTAAGAAAAAGGTTGTTTATTATGACACGCTTTGCTTCTCCGGTGTCCTCCGATCACATTTTCGTTGCTCTTCCTACATGACGTCGGACTG
This sequence comes from Dicrocoelium dendriticum, assembly GCA_944474145.2. Taxonomy (NCBI): domain Eukaryota; kingdom Metazoa; phylum Platyhelminthes; class Trematoda; order Plagiorchiida; family Dicrocoeliidae; genus Dicrocoelium; species Dicrocoelium dendriticum. The sequence continues at coordinate 219,440 of CALYDF020000010.1, forward strand.
GGTTTTGTTTTCGTCGAAGAAGCACGCAGCGAACGAAATGCGCATATTGACCCATCCTCGTCGATTTCATCTGGATTGTACACTGCGAGGAATTGTGGAGTGTTGCAGGCATTACTCTGATCTCAGTTTTAACATTTTATTCAGTAATAAATCTAATCGTGGTTCAGTGTACGACGCGAAACGAGGCAGAGTCATGATGTTGGATGGGCCGACAAACGCTGTCAAGGTGAACGAACACGTGCATGCAATCGTCGAAAATCATATACACGTTTATACGCAACATCGGTGCTCCGGGCTGCACAGTTTGAAGTTGTCCCATATGGTGCTGGTAACGGTCCAGCGATGTTGGCGGACTTGTTTAGATAAGTTTACGAGGTAGGCGCTTTGTGCAACCAAAGACTAAATAAGTGGCGTTAAACAAAACCGTTTGGATAATGTGCTTTATGTCTAAGAGAACAAGCGGAATTGCCTTGTAGCTAGATATGTTTGACTGTACACTACACGATGCGTTAAGTTGCCGGTGAAACCTCACTTGTACCCCAATAGTTAAGCGGTGTTATCAGGTGATTGGGTTGTCCTGACAACCAAGTACATTGAGGAGCCTGCTAAAACGTCCGTCGAAGTGTTGTCCTATATCGGGGATGTATACGCTGTGAAAACAAACTGATTTCACCAGCTTCCTTGAAAACCTTATGAAACTGTCTCAGCTGAACAGTCGGCAATCGTAGTAGCTTCTTGCTTATCTGTACACAAGTCGAGAAAAGAAAAAAAGCACATGGTATTTGAGTTTTATAAAGTTGGGAACAGATCAACTTAAGCGTGCGCGGAATGAGGGTCAGGAGCTGACATGTCGAGCAGTAGGCTTCCGCTTCGCTTAAATCCCTTAGTCAGTTGATAATCTAGGCACCAGCAAACCCAATTTCAGATATCACGGTTGTAGCTTTACTTCATTAAACGGTAGTTTATACACACCTGGGTAGGTTGCATGCTCAGGCTAAATGTTTGCGGAACTTTCGAACGCGATGCTGTAATCAATCTTGATGGATTAGTCTCTTAAATAGTGGATTTCCTAGGCAATCTTTATTTTTTCCCAGGCACCCCCTCCTGAGTTATCGTCCTAGGTGTACGACAATGACTTAGGATTAACTTGCAGCCTTCGGGTGAGCGTTCTCTGCCTAACGGTCCATCTCCTTGGTAGAAATGTCCGAGAACTAATTTTCTGTGTCCGTGACCTAGCTCCTTTGCTCCACTGTGTGCAATCGTCTACTGCTACCTTCGGCACGTTGAAGCTTTCCACAAATAAGTCGTACGGGAGGCCGGTAGATCTTGCTTGTTCTGGTTGGCACAATGATGGCCGTAAGTGGTTTGGACGCTTTGCCCAATGCTGCACCCCACCATCACGTCAAACATGACGTATCCGCTCTTGCTTTTGATCGCCCCTAGCGTCCATTTCGCATGGCCTTGCCGGTAGTCACTTCCTAGCACCTTCTCTACAAGCGTAATCAATGGCTTTCTGCTCCATGCCGCCGGTTAAAATCCAGTTCTATGCTGCTGTTTCTTTCAACCACGTTATCAACGTTACATCGGCCAAATTAAGAAGGTTTATCTACTGGGACTTGCTGACCCATTCTTATTAGCCAGCCGGCTTAACCACTTGAATATTTCTCCGGCCAATGCAGAGCCCACTCATCGTTCCAACTATAGCCCATTTGGCCATTCTGGCGACGCCATTTCCACGGGGTCTAAACAATTGGGTTTAGCTCGCCTCATATTTAGAGTATCACAATCTACTCACCTGGAATAATAAGTTCACACGGATCCCAGTTCCACAATGGAACACTAATAATTTTGACGTAACTAGCTGCACTGCCACGGATAACTTTGCTTATTTACACAGGCTTTCAAAAAATTGGTTCAGTGCATTACCTTTCCAAACGAAGAGTATGATTCTTTATTCATGTTAAGCTATTCCATTGTCATTTCACGAACAGCTTTGCTGCTCCTCAATGGCGCTCCAATACTCTGATTTTCCGATGGCCTATCATGGAGTTTTTACTTGATCAGGTCGACAACTACACCTAATTGGCACTTACATTTGAAGGCATTCCGATTCATTTGGGAAGTAAGAAGCTCATTACAATCCTGAATTGGACAAAAGGATTGCACTATTGCCTGGTGTATACGTAAGCGTGTACAAGGAACAACTGCATTAACTATCCCCATAACTAGTCCAGCGTGGGTATCTGAACACGGCCTGCGAACCGGATACTTATATAACAGAAGCAGCCAGCTTCTGTTAACAGTGATTTTACTCACCCGCACCTTTTAGCAATTGATTCTACTACACTTTAGCAAAAGTGACCGGTTTCAACGACTACTGCTAGACCATTAGCAAACTAACCGTTCAAGCAATGAAGCAGTTTGGCTGTCAACCGACTGCGAAGTATAGAGTGCGGAATCGTGCTATACAGTGCACTTCCGGATAGTACTATTGTTCAACGGAAGCTACAGCAGTGCTCTAGGGCGTAGTTGGTTTGCACCGGGCAAGCGCTCTTTATATAAAATGCCACAACTGTCCGCTTAACAACACTGCAAACTAGCGGATGTGACTTGCCACTGCCTAAAGTCGCAGCTGAACTGTTCATCTTGACACAGTCATCAGACTTCCACATACAACCTGTGCGACTGATTTTATCTTGATGAATGCTTTGATGGAGCACGGAACATTCCGATATTTTATTGGACTTTGGTTACACCGAAATCTTGTTTGGGCTCCTGTGTCCATGGATTACTACATGGCGAAATCACGCCCAAATCGCGTATGGCTTCAACCGTTATGAATGATTTGTACGCGCATCAGTGCCATCATGTTCCTTAGTCGGACTATTACCTGACAAAATGCTCACCCGAATGAACCACAAACTTTCGGTTGTACATTATATTATAAGGAAAGGTTTTACTATTCCAAAGTAGATATGCATATTTGCATATTTGATTGCGCCGTCACAGGTATGCCTCGTTTTACCGAGAATCTAAAATATTTTTATTTAGTTAACAGAGGATGCCGAGCGTCGTCGGATGACTTCGAAAGGTATGCATAGCTTCCGGTTCAACCTAACCTGTGCTGGAGAAACTCCACCTGGCGCTTATGGAGTCGGTGGTGAGCGGTAAAGGAAAAGGATCCAGTCAAAAACCTCCTCCATACGTCCCTCCTTTTAATTGGTTGAGGACTGGCTTGAACGTATCGGCAAACCTCTCCGCCTGGCCAATACATAGTGGGTGAAATGGCGGCAAGCGAATGTGCTGGACAACGCATTGCTTACAGAACTTCGTACACGTTGCCGAAGTAAAGAGCGTGCCATTGTCAGTTACAATTGTCTCAGCATAGCCGAATCTGCTAAAGGTTTGGCGCAGTTTTGCTACGGTGGCATTGGTGGTTGTGCTATCCATGAGAAATACTTTGGGCCACTTGCCGTTTGAGTCGACTATAATAAGGAAACCTCTGCCGTCGATCGATCCTGCAAAGTGAACGTTGATGCCGCACCATGGCTTAGTAACTTCCGGCCATGAATGGAGTTCTGATTTCTCTGGCGCTTTTAAGACTTTGGCGCACATTTGGCAGCGTTTAGCTATTTATTCTAGCTGTTTGTCCATGCGGGGCCAGTATTAATAACTGTGAGCAAGCGCCTATACCTGTTTGGTTCCAGGATACCCGGCATGGAACTGCTGAACAAAGCGCTCCCGAAGTGCCGTGAGGATGGCTAATCTTTTCGAAAACGGCATGCAGTCGTTTATAATAGAGAGGGAGTGCCACCTATGGAGGTGCGGTTGCAACTAGTCAGATGGACATGAACGTGCTCAACTGGTTTTGTGGAACTGTGAACATTGCTTGAGTACTGGGTCCCGAAGGTTTTCGGTCTGCACAGCTTTTGGGGCAACTGGCAGATGGTGCAATACATCAGTTACCAGATAGTTGACGGCAGGTTCGATCTAGAACGTGGCAATGATTGCGTCCTCATGTGCTTGCTGATCAGCATTAATTAGGTGGGACAGTGCATCCACTTGGCCAATGTAAACGGTTGCCTGGTAGTGGATCTCGAAATCATGCCCCATTAAGGTAAGAGCCCAATGTTGTGGCCGGCTGCCTGTTTGGGCCGGGATGCCTCTTCGAACCGCAAATAACCTGCAAGGGCTTGTGATCTGTCAGAAGCTTGCAGCGGCGGCCGTATAGCATTTTGTGGAATTTCTTGACTGATTACAATATGGCTATTGCTTCTCTCTCCATCTGGCTGTAATTCATCCCGGCCCTGGTAAATGTTCTGGCGGCATGGGCGATTGCTTTCTGAGATCCATCTGTGTAAGTGTGTGCAGTGACTCAGCCAATCCTATGGATTGATACATCTGAGATTACGACAATTTCTTTTGGGGACCAAAATGAGGCAAAAACAACTTTGAGGACAGCAACGTCTTGACCCATTGGAAGGCATTCTAGCATCCTGAGGTCCAGTTCTAATGTTGGCCTTTGGCTAGTAGCTTGTTTAACTGGGCATGCAGGTGGTGCAATTCAGGCGTAAATGCATTGTAGTGGCTGAGGAGCCCACTAAATGAACGCAAGGACTTAGATTGGTCGTTGAAGGCCTTTGTCTAATGGCTACTTTGTTTTCCGGATCTGGTCGACGTCCATTATTTTCGAGGATAAAACCGATGGATTTAATGATCAACGTGAAAAATGTGCTTTAATCCTCATGAATCCGGAAATCGTAAGACCGTATACAAACATGCACTTTATCCAGGCTGTCAAATATTTCTCTTTTGTTCAACCCATAACGATGATATCATCCAGTTATGCAGCGGTTCCAGAAACGGCCGCTAGCATGGTATCCATCAACAGTTGGAAAGTGGCGTGCGCCGTTTTTACACCAAACGGCAAGCGGTTTGATTGAAATAGCCCACGCTGGTCAATGATTGTCTACAACTCCCTTGAGACTTCCTCAACCACCACCTGAACGTAGTCATCGGGTAGCTCAAGGTTAGCAAAGTACTTACCACCATTCAGTTTTGCTACTATATCTTCTGGTACAGGTAATGGGTGCTGGTGGTCGTGCAGCGCGGCGTTGAGGCCAGTTAAGTAGTCAGCGCAGACACGTACCAAGTCATTCTCTTTCTTCACTGCGGCAATAGGTGTGGTCCATGATGGGTACTTGATGGCTGTGCTGACTCCGGCAAGTTGCAGTCGCTCGAGTACGTGAACAACGGTTGATATGACTGCATATGGCACCGGACGTTTAAGCTTAAACATTGGTTTAGCAAATAGTCGCAAGCTCAGCGTAGTCTAGAATTTCGTACAATGAGCCAGGCCATCCTGAAAGACAGAGGCAAATGTTCGTTTCAGGTCACGTGTCGTGTCGTCGACGGACTTTGATGATGGGTCTGGACTTACTCGATCTCGGTTGCAGCTTTAGTTCAATGGCACATCGAGGAGTTGTAATTTTTAAATCCAGTCAAGACCAAGAAGATTTAGATGCGGCCAGCATGAAATGCAGCATGTGCCCGGCATTGCTACACCTTTGAAAGCGACCGTTCAAGTAAGTTCGCCCACTAAGTTTAACTCATCGCCGGATGAATTATGTGCAAGTTTCTTAGACTCAACCATCCTCGGCCTCTGTGTGATTCCATGTGCTTCTGGAAACAAAGTAATGTCCGAGGCTTGTCAACTTGCAGCCTCGTGAGTATCCCGTTGAGCAACCCCCTGATAATTCTTCGTTGCGCTTTCCACACACTTTGGAATGCGGTGAATATGGACAGAGACTCTGAGCCATCCTTCTTAGAATACCCCTTTTGCTAAGGCTTCACTTTCTTCGACCGCATCTGACTTCAGCATGCCATCTTATGCCCACTGTTATGCCACGTTCGACAAGTAAGACTTTTGAGGAGACAGAAGCGAGCAAAATGCCATTCGTAGTATGACCAACATGGTGTTGGTGGTTTGTTCGTATACCATTTGAAAGGTGTACTTCGGTTTACAGTCCTGACCATTTTCACTAATTGTACGGTGTCTGGTGTTGTGAGAATATTCCTTTCGACCATGGCAGTGTCGTGTTTTGGAGTGAGCAGCATTTTGCATTTGCTTACGAGAGCCTTCAATGATCCAGCCTAGCTAAATGCCGCGTGCGGATCTCAGCGCCACCGGGTGATATGGGAGAGCTGACAAAAATGTGGCACTTAAACGGTTCGTCCGTTAAAGCGCGTAGTTTGAAATGTTAACACTCACGGTTAATCATGTCTGATATGGCCCCAAAGTCGTCCGATTTCTGTTTGGCAATTTTTAGGCCATGATAGAGAATACTACACACGGATGCCGACACACCGAAAATTTTATTCAGCTGCGACAGTACTTCGTCAAACGTCAAATCCTTCGGCTGTTTGGGCCGAATGTAATATATGAACCTTGAATGTACGCTTATTCAGAGTTTGCGGAGCTGCAATCGCCCCTTCCAGAAGTCATCCTGACGAATAAAATTCTTCTGAAGCATGTCTTCTTAGCGCTTGAACCACTCACCGAACGTGAATTCAGAATCCGTGTCGTAATACAATAAATTGATTGCATCCTTGAACTCAAATGAACACGCCTACATGTCCCGCGTAGCTGCTCCTGTTGTCTGCAAACTCATGCATTGTGTAAGATATTCGCTTATTTTCATTGGTGCCTTTATTTGAGCTTGCTGTTGAAACAGCAGCTTTCGAAATTGATCAGAAAAACTTGTTTCATTTCCAATATTTTCCCTCGCCACTTGTTATAATTTTTTCACTAGATGCGATTCCGAAACTGACAGTTAACTGCTCCACATGACCACTAGCGCAACCGAAAGAAACGCCAATGACCTTGGCAAAAGGACGTATTATTCGGGGTCCACCAAAAGAGTTCAACTACTGCGGACCTTGGCTGTATTCATAGGTCTCTTACCGGAATCATCCTACCGCTCCCGTCCCACTTGAACTTGAATTTAAACTTGAACCTGACCTTCGACTTCTTGACTTGGAAGGTCAGTCACCAAGGTTAATGGTTCTTCATATATATTACCGTGTCAGGTGTTTTATAGTTACGTGCAGAAACAGCCTGGGAAATATTTAAGGCTTACCTCGTCGACATTTCCGCACCTCCCACCCCACTGGTAAAAAGAATGGAATCGAGAGCACAGCCTCCGTGGATAGATTCCGCGAGGAAGGGCCTGCTAAAGCAGCGGTCTAGATGTTAAAGAGTGTGTGGCTGACGTTGCCAAAGCCTTCGTGACTTAGGTTCGAACTCCTTGCCGGGTGCTGTTGGGCTGCACCCGCTGTTCCTCAAGACCGTGGAGGACTACATTGCCGCACCCGTCTGTCAGATATTTCTGCACACCATGGAAGCTGGAAGACTCCCGGCTGCTTGGCATTTGGGGACCGTTACAGCTATATATAAAGGAGGGGATCGTCAAGAGCCTGCGTGCTACCGACCTATCTGCCTAACGTCCGTACTGTGCAAGTTAATGGAAAGGATTCTTAAGCGCGCCCCGCAGCTTCACTTCGGGAACCATAACATAAACTCCTGTGCCCACCAAGACTTTTGGTGGGCACGCTCATGTACCTAGAACCTGCTTGTTGCTAGGAAAACTGAACGAGGTCGTTAGACGCTGGGAAACGATTGAATGTAATTTTTGTAGACTACCGCAATTCGTTTGACAAGGTCCCCATGGAAAGCGTCTTCTTCAACTCCAAGGCACGGGTGTCCCTGGGAATGTCCTTTCTTGGATCACTGATATGTTGAGTGGCTGGACCATGCGAGTCAAGATGTATGAAGCCTACTCCCCTCCTGTGCTGATGACTTGCGAGGTTCCGCAAGGGTCAGTATTTATAACTAACTAATAAATAAATAAAATTTATATTCCCGGTAAAACGAGGCACACCTGTGAAGGCGCGATCAAATGTGCATGCCAGCATAGCCACTTTGGAATAGTAAAATATTTCATTTTAATGAAAGATATGACAGAAAAAATGTAGCCCATACGAGTAAGCATATGGTCAGGTGATAGTCAGGCCAAGAAACATGATGGTGCCCGGGTGCGGGTAAATCAGTCATAACTGTTGTGTCAAGCTACAAGTTGGGCGTGAACTTGCCATGTGATAACCCATGAGCATGGGAGCCTAAATAAGAGTTTGGTGCAATCAATGTGCATTAAGAAATCGGAAGGTTCTGTGCTCCATCAAAGCTTTCTCTTAAGTAAACTCAGCTGCCCAGGTTGTATGTAGAAGTGAGGACTGCGCTAGTGTGAAATGTTCAGCTGTGGCATTATTCAGTGACTAGTCACATCCGCCACGGTGCGTTGTTGTTAAGCAAACATTTGTGGCTTTATAGGAAGAAAGCTTGCCAGGCGATTACCCACCATGTCTTGGAACACTGCCGTAGCTTCCGTTGAACAGTAGTGCTAACCGGCTCTACATCGTACAGAACGATTTTGCACTCTAATATTCGCAGTCGGTTAGCAGCCAAAATTATTCCTTGGCTAACCGATTGACTTGATAGTGTACCGCCAGTAAGCGTTAAAACCGGTCAATAGTGCGAAAGTGTCGCAGAGTCGAACGATAAAAGGGGCAGGTGAGTAAAATGTTGTTAATAGAGGCTGGTGTTTCCGTTACAAACTTGTGTGGTTTGCAAAGCGTGTCCAGGTATCCACGCTGGACTTGTCATGGGGATGATGCGTGCAGTTGTTCCTTGTGGCGAAATGCGTCCATAACAGGCGAAAATACCATTGCGTTGTCCAGTGCAGGATCGTTACGGGCTCCTGACTCCGCAAAACGGAATCGGATTTCCTTCAAATTTATGTGAGTGTAATTGGCCCCATGGTCGTGAAAAATTCATGAAAGGCTATCGGAAAGCCATTTATACGACAGTAAAAATGTCCGTAAAATGACATCGGAAAAGCTCCAAATTAATGGTGAATCGGAGTGTTCTTTCGGAAATGTATGGCACGGAAACCAATTTTTTGAATGTCGGTGAGAATGAGCAAATTTGAGGTAATCACGCCAGCATGGTTTGCCTACTTTTGTGGAACAGGGGATTCATGAAGATATTTCAGGTGAGTGAGTTGTGGTACTGGGAGTACGAGGCGAGCTAAACTTATTCTTTTAGAGCCCGTGAAGTTGCGTCTCGAGGATAGCGGAAAGAGCTCAATTCGGAACGATGTGTGGGTTCTTCATTTCCCCGAGACATTATCAAGCGTTTAAACCAGCTGGCTACTGAGTATGAGTCGGGCAGTCCCGGTAGATAACCCTTCTTGTGTTGGCCGATGTAACCAAAACTCGGAATAATCGAGCAACGGAAAAGATGCATCCAAACAGATAGGCAGCAATGAATCAAGGAACATTATCAAAAGACTGTTGGTGCGCAACAGTGACTATGATACATTAAATCTATGTAATTATGCGTAGTATACATGATTTGCAGGCGCGTTCTATACGTCGCTGGGTTCAGAACTGTTCAAGATATTCATCAATCACCTGCCATCAGAGCTTCAGGTGGATTGCCTGATTTACCTTATTGATATGATGCTGTTGTTGGCGGTTTGCGGTCTTGAGAATGCTGACAGATTGCAGGCAAAGTTGGACATTCTATACGACTGGTCAGTCAGGTGGAAATTGCCCCTAAATTGTGAAAAATGCTCAGTTCTTTCCATAGGAGCCTCTGAACCTAAGGCATATACCATATTAATGGGGTGTTACTCAGAACCACCACCATCATCATCATCAACAGCAGTGCAACCATAGGAACTGAGCCTTTGCTGCCATACAACCATGAGGATCTATGAAGTAAAGAATAAGAAGGAGAGAAGGGGACTTACATGAAAGCCTTTATGCCCTAAGCAAACATTCAGGCTCAAGGCGCCTACACATTGTTTAGACAACATACCGTCACAAAAAGCTGGCTAGCATGCAAAGATAAGGCGACATCGGTGAGACAGTTTAATTGTGGCTTTCACCGCCACGCGTCATACTCAGCCAACACCCTGCAGATAACTCAGCACCAAACACAATTTAGGCAGGCAACCCCATTAGGAGAAGGCGGCAGGGGCGCCACTGGTGTCGGTTGCTAACCACGTCCTATAACGTCTCGAACCAAACACAAGGCGCGTCACGTGGATTCCAGCCCGAATGGTGAGACGGTCCAACGGCACCCAATTTGGTCGCCAGTGGCTTCATTTCCAGCTGCCAAGTCAACTTCTGTCCACCTCGAGCCTTGCGCCGTCCTACACCTAATAGACTGAACAAGGCCCTTCTAAGTAAGCGGTGACCAGGCATACGTAGCACGTGTCCGAGTCAACAAAACTGTTTCAGTGCTATCAGTTGTTCTATGGATCTAGCAAGATTATCACCACCTACTACTCGCCTACGCATATCATCGTTGCGGACACGCTGGTGCCATCCGACTCCAGCAATGCTTTACAAAAAACCATGATCAAAGGCTTAAAGGCGTCTCAGATCTTCAGGTCGAAGGGGGGCCAAGTCTCAGTACCATAGAGCAGAACAACCCACAGTGTATCCTTCCATACCCCTCCATACCCACATAATCTAAATCAACTAACCTTTTACCAGACAACACTGCAACGCCTACGTCGTGAGGTTCCGCAAGAGAACACCATGATAAAATAAAGGACAAAATTGAACAAAAACGGGGAATCGGGCAACCCTGACGAACGCCAGTTGTGGTCGGGAATCCATCAGTTATGCCACAGTAGACGCTAACGCAGCTGGTCATGTTCGACCATAGAGCATGTAGGATGTTCACATATTTCTTTGGAACACATTCGAGCAAGTATTTCGAACAGAATCGATCGATCAACCGAATCGAATGCACACTTGCAAACAAGGAACACAGCTATTATCAAACTGCGGTACGTGTGCTGCTGCTTTAACACCTTCCGCGAAGTGAATATATGGCATATACAGCCACGCGCTAGGCGGAAACCGGCCTGCTCTTCACCAATTCAAGATTTCCGTGCCGCAGTGAGGCGACGAATGACAATCGAGGCCAATAGCTTTGTCACACCTTGCTTTAGGTTAATACACCTGTGGTTAGCACAGTCTATGCGACTGCGATTCTCCTATATTTTTACTATAATCGATTTATTCTAATTACCCGGGACACTTCCTTTCAGATACATTCTAATAAGGTCATTGCTCTGCAGAGGACTTCACCTCCATCCTTAAATAATGCAAAAAGTAGGGAAACCGGGCCGGCGGCACGAAAACGATTAACGGCTGTGATCACGTTTCAGGTCTCGGCCTCTAACGGAGGCTCCAAACTAACCGTCCATGGCTCGTCCTGCATCTCCTGAATTGGAGGAGGTCCGGAAGCAAGGGGCCAACTGAATTGGCCTTGAAAGTGTTCTGTCCAATATTCCATACGGCGCTCCTTATGGAATATCAGCGCACCCGCGCTGTCTCTGGTTGTCTCACTGACGCCGGGTTTACTATTATCAGTGGTGCGGATTAGCAGAAAGTGTTGTGATAATTGCCTACTGCTCCTGCCTCCTCCATTTCTTGAGCCCTACTGGTCTACCAGGCTTTCTTTTCAGCACGTAGATTCTGCTTTAGTTCACGCCTAATAGTCCGTCTGGTCACACTGTGTTCAGAGCCAGCCGGTAGGTGTCTCCTAGGTTCCAACAGGTACACCGACCTATCGGATATCCAGTGACTGGTGCCGTGGCAATGGATAGTGCCACAAGCAGATGCTCATTTGTCGTGCTTGGCGGCCGAGATCCTATTCCACTGAAGCTTAAGGTCCTTATGACAAGTCAGCAGAAGTTCGGTATACAGTGCTTCTTGATAGGATTGCCTGACCGAGGAATGAGGCACTTTCACCTTTGCCAATAGCACGGGACCTTGGTTTGCCTCCTGGTAAAGTTCATGGAGAAACGCCAGCGTACCATGGCATGATCAGACATGACACAGGTACTCCAGTGCGAGGGGCAATTCATGATGGAGCCACACCAACTATAACTTATGGCTTTATGGTCAATTTGGGTCCATCGCTGTCCAGCTACAAGAGGACACCAAGTGGCTCTTCAGCGCCCACTATGTCTAAAAGCAGTGCTACTAAGAAACAACTGGTGATCCGAACAGGGTTGCGGCAGACGCTCACCGTTGTCAGTCCGTTCGGATTTAAGCCCACAATTACCACCCAGATGAGCTTCTAAAAAGCGCAGACGTCCTACTTGTGCGTTTATATCCCCTGCAAGTACTATAATATCTGAACTAGCCGCACTGCTTAGTAGCGCGTTCAGTTCGTGATAGAATGTGTCCTTGACAGCATTAGGACTACAGTCGGTGGGAGCATAAACGGAAATCAAAAGCAAATAGCGTTTTGTTCTACTTCGTGAATCAACCGTGGATGTGGTCAAACATGCTGCACATAAACGGCTGTTCACCGGAATCCAATCAACCAACGATGGTTCATTCTTGGAGCTGATAATGATACCTACACCAACTTTACCCGTCAGTGCTGCATCGGCATCTCCGGATGCGAGCAACCAATAACGAGAGGAAAAGCCGGGTGCACTTAATTCAATAACCCCTTTAGGAGCATTGATCCCAGGTTCGGACATAACACATCAATACGCAGAGTGTCCAAAGTGCGTGCGAGTGCAGCCTGTTGAACCGGTTGTCTTATAGTGCGAAGTTGCATGTCGCCATGAAAACGGGATAACCTGACCTTATAATGGACTTTTGTCGATAGACGTCCGATAGGTGCGGTAGGACGGTGGCTGCAGATGGTTCTACGCAGTGGCACTTCCGTTGCTGTCAATTAAGCTGGGAATTATAGAAGGCAGGTTAGTAAAGAGGGTCGGGATGGGAGTAAGAGAAAAAGGTGGAAAAGTAGGAAGGAGGACCCAGCAGTAGCATGTTTTCGCTTATCTGCCTTGCTGTATGCAGCAGCTAAGGTGACCCTTGCTAATCTGCGCGACGGCCGAGGCAGGATGAAGTTATGTTTGAAGAAAATGTCATGGTTGTATGTGGGCTGAGGTACTGACAGGGCACCCAGACCTAGAAAGGAGGACGATTAGGGTCCTCCTCCCAAGCAGTTGACTTCAAAGCCTGTCCGCAAGGCAGCGGGGATGTGGCCATGAGTTAGCTTTACAGAAATGAACGCCATCCCATTTCAAACCCCATCCTGGAGGACCAGGCGTTTGCCTGACCTCTCACCATTAACCAACCTGATGATAGTAGCTCTCAAGGTGCACGGAGACAGCACCCAATATACCTCAATGGGTCGTTGAGGAACGCAAACCGTTGCAACACGTTGACGTCCAGCCTCATTGCGACGGCAAAACCACCATTCTTGAAAAAGTTATCGGTGTGTTTGTCTCACATGATTTACGGATCGCAGAAGACACACTATGGAGGGTAGCCGCTGCCAACACTATGTCCCATGCCACACGGAGAGCCATTTCGCTACTGACTCCAGATATTTTCAGAATCCTGTTTACCTCTCATGTGCGCCCGATCCTTGACTATGGCCTACCCGTTATCTGTCCTCTACCAGGTTCGAGTGTATCATGATTGAGAAGGTCCAGCGGCATGCTTTGAAATCCATACTGGAGTTAAGGGCTTTGATTCACCCTCTTCGACTACAGCGGATGCGCCTGTTCTCCCTGATATATTGTCGACTTGGAGGTAATCTGCTTTTTACCAGGTGAAATCTGATGGGGACTTGGGGATGGAGCTACAAGCGTTCTTTCTAGTCAACAATAATAGTTCTACTCGGGGGACAACAGGGAACTATTTAAAAATAGAAGACTCATGGTTTGCTTCACTCTCGCTCTACCAACCCTCATTGTAAATGAATGGAACGGCTTGCTGAAACATGTGGTCGACGCCCAGACTGATGAATGTTTCAAGCGATTTTTGGATTCTGACTTGATGATTAAGCTGAAAACTTGCTTCTTTCAATGTAGCTGTTACGGCCCCTTGTGGTATATCGTCTCGTAGCGACTCACGGCATCCACGCAATGATTGGGAAGTGAAGGAGCTGACAAAGGACTTCCCTGCTGCGCTCTACAATCCAATAGTGAGCGTACCGCAGAGCTCCGACGAGCAGCACGTTTGACAAGTATCGTTGATTCGAAATGAGTAGAGCTACATCTTACTTTGGCCCGTCTTCAGTAAGAAATGGGCATAGTTACTGCTGCCTCTAAAAATCCCAAGAAATTCTTTGTTTACTTTAAACGACGCTGTGGTGCAAACGCGCCGATTCCGGCGTTGCTTCCATGGTATGGGATTCATGCCTATAGCGACTATGACAAGGCATGCGTACTTGGTGAGCAGTACTTAAGCGCCTGTGTCCGCCAAATAAATACGCCATGTAATGACTAGCTTCAAGTATCTCTGAGGACTGTTGTCCGGATGAAATTCCAGTAACTGAGTCTCAAGTTCTCCGGTGGCTTAGAGAGTTAAACCCAACTGAGGCTTCCGGACCACATTCTGTTCATCCAATGTTGTTGCACGAACTGGCAGTGGAACACAGTGGAACTCTGACTTGTGTGTTTCAGAAGTCACTCAATAGCTGCGTCTTACCTACCGGATGGAAGGGATGCTGTTGTCCGCCAGATTTTCAGGTGCGGTGACAAAGACTTACCGGCTACTAACAGGCCTGTCAGATTGACTAGCGTGGTCGTTAAGTTACTTGAAAACTTATTGCGAGATATAGTGGTGAATTATTTAAAAATGTTAAACCATTTCAGCGTAGAAAAACATGATTTTCGCATAGATTTTCATCTCAAACAAACTAGCTGGTAGCTCGTGAGAGCTGGGCTGAATCCGTAGACAGTAGACGTGCGGTGGATAGTGTGTGCATTGACTTCGTCAAGGCCTTTGACACTGCTCCCCATTCGCCACTCTAAATGAAGCTGAGGTGGTACGGAATATTTGGTCGCAATTTCCAGTGAGTGTCAGCTTTTCTTGTTGGACGGTGACAGTGTATTCGTGTGGGAAGCAGACTTGTTTCGACAAGCTCTTCTTAGCGGCGTGCCGCAGGGCTTTGTCTATGGTCCGCTGCTGTTCTCAGTCTACGTGAATGACTTGCCGAGGGATCTGGAGGTACAATCGCTCTTACTTGCTGATGGCCTAAAGCTCTGGAATATTGTTGATATCCCTGGAGGTTCTGTGGCTGTTTAACGGGTTCTGGATAGACGCTGGGAATGGTCGCTCTTGTGGTTGCTGCCCATAAACCGGGCAGCCTGCAGTGCTGCGTATCGGGGGGTCTTATTCCTCCACAAGCGGTGTGCTCGATGGGAGTGAACTTCCTCACCTGCCTCGTCAGGTTGATCAACGGTTCCACAATACACTCTGGAAACAACTGGAAGAAGGGGGCTAATAAAGGGTCCCGGATGTTGTGGTTTATCCGTCGTTCTTTCGGGACCCTAACCGCTGATGTGTTTGTGAAGCCCTTCTCAACGTTTATGCGACCCCGCTTAGAATATTGCGTCCAGGCCTGTCCAACATGCCTCGTCAAGGACAAAATGGCACTAGAAAGGGTGTTGCGTGTGGGTACTAGGTTGGTCGAGGGGTTACGATGACAAACGTACCCCTATAGCGTGATGATCGTACGCTACATAGCCGATACGATACCAGACAGCCAACCAAAAGCACTGGGTGAAACACACAAAACTAAGCTAGGGAAAAATTTTATTAGACGGAAGGAGAGTTAGGTAAAGCTTAAAGTAAGGCACCAGATGAAAGCCAGCTAACAATAATGTAGTTGGCGTCGAGAGTTTAGACAGAGCGCCCTACGCAGTCGAGTCGCGCGCCGAACGCGGATATCGTATGCGTGTTTCAAACAAACGGGAACAGCTTTCCGAGAGGCAAACCGCCTAATTCCCTAATACATTAGAAGGCTATAATTTGAATATATTTTAGAATAGTTTACACAGTCATACGGGGTAATCCCCAGTCACTACACAGCCCCTCCTAGAATGGAAACCGAGGGTGACCCATTGATCTACTTGAGGACTATCCGTCTCGGGCCAGCCTGCTGCGAGTCCAGGTAGTGGGACCTGATACACCCAGAACGCTTACTTACTTTGGGGATGCATTCAATGCACAAGCAAAAGATTAGACGGGACCTAAGCCTAACATAGCGTATTTTGACTGGGAAGGTTGGCCCCGATTTCTCCTGGCTATTTAGTCCTGCTAGATTATCTGGTCTCCGCGGGCATTATATGAAGCTGGACAAACCGCGGTCCGACTGATTTAGAGCGGAGACAAGGTTACCGCCTCACGTTAGCGAGCTTTGGAACGTGTTTTCAGAAAATGTGGTCAAGGAAGCTACGGTTAAGGGGTTTGTGCATCAACTAGATGCTCTTGGGTGGCAACACGAAACATTTTCTTTTCCTGACTACTTCCCACCATCACACTACGACGCTCCTTTCTGTACTTTCCCTCACAATTGGTAGTATTCTCTTCTGTTAACTGATTCCTCTTACTCTTTGCCTTTAATTTTTTCCTCTCTTACTTCACGTAACTGACATCGCAGGGACAGCCAATGTAAGGAAGGTGGGAATTAAATTAGCAGACCAGGGTGTTTTTCGGGTGCGTTCGTCTTAGACCAATCTAGAAGTCGCAGCAGCCCTAACAATTCTAGGTTTGACTAGCCGCTCAGGAATGAACACTTATGTGATTCATCCTATGGTTCCAGTCCCACTTAAACTTGAACTAGAACATTCCGGAACGTTTGAACTGGTTGCGGTAATCGTTAATACTCGATTAATCACTAAAATATTGGATTTCCTAGGCAATTATTACGTTCTCCCGGACAGGCTCCATGAAACCCTTTTTCCTCCAAGAGCTCTTTGGAATTCCCTACCGCACGGTTTGCTAACCGGGCGTGCCATTTCTTGCCTAGGCTAAATGCGCGTCGTCCATCACATGGCATGGGTGCTAGGCCAACCGCGTACGCAGGCGTCGCTAATTCGGCCACACTTCACTCGCTGTGTAATAAGAGCTGCAACAATAATGGTTCAGCACGAGACCATCGTACCCAGCGTCAGGCTGTTGAACGATAACACGTCAAGGAAATGACTGGTGAAGCAGTACTATCGATTGCTTCAGCTGAGAGTTTGCCCGTTCGTCCGCACTCGTAGCCGAGTAAACGATTTGGATACTTTGGACAACATCGGTCTGCTGCGTATCAGGCGGTCCACTTTGGGGTCCAGTCTGCGGCCACACAAAAGGAAAGAGTAACAAATGTGACGTTATGCACGCGTACAGTCGTAAGGATGCTTGCGGTTATGTTTATTAGACGGGTTGAACTCAGCTCGGCTTTCCTTCGAGTGCGTATTGGTAGAGTAGGAAATTTGCAGATAGTTTTAAACAAGAGCAGACTTTGAAATAATTGGCAGATTATTTAAAACTACCAGCTTGCTGGTAGCGGGCTTTCGGGTTCGCTGTACGATTGGCTTGGTAGGCCTGTAGCCCATCCGTTGATCGCAACCGGTGCACCAGCCCACTTCTACGGTGTCAAGGGTGAACAGCCAATCAGAGACATAATAGTGAGTGGTCGTGAAAACAATCTGACGTAAGCAGGTTTCATTTCCACGTGAGCGAGATGACATCTAAGCGAGTAGTAATAAGAGGCAGATTAGTTGGTTGTTTTGAAGCTGCAACGTTTGCAGGCAGTTTGAAGGGGAGCGTTGAAGGATTAAGACTGGAGTGTAGGGCTGTCTTCCTTGCTCGCTTGCCTATCTGGCCACACGTGATACGGTATGGACAGTGAATTCTTGCCACTGTGAGCAAACTGAAGACTCAATAATTGTGCGGTTTCGTTTTGGTATTGCATTCGGTTCTTGAGGCAATGTAAGGTACTTGGAAGCAGTAAAACTCTTTGTATGTAGGAGGTAATGCTAGGACTAGTTCGCAATTAGAAAATGTAATGCCACCACAACTACAAAGATCCCGTGCCTTGTTGTTTCAGTTGGCCGCACAGTCATGTGAATAGTGTACCCACGTACTGCTGATTTAGTCGGCGCATTAAATACTAAGGTGAAGTTGCTTTGGTATTTATGCTCATCCTGGGATCCGCAGTCGTTTTTCAACTAGGTGGGTTTTTCGAGTGGCGGTGACACGACATTAGTGAATGTAGATTCGTCTGCACTCCAATGGGCCACTTCTGTAATCAGTTACCGCTTTAGTGTGCACGGAGCTGCCGTTATCTCCAGGTTGTAAAATGCTTGTTATTCCTGCGTATCAACATGATACCTTTTACTTGCATGTGATTGTTAAGTTCAAAATACCAGGTGACCCTACAGCCCTGATATGACCCGCCAACACGCACTGCGTACACATTGTAAGCATAAGGTTTGGAGCAACTTTCCTCCTTTAACATTGCCTCCGGATTTACCTCATTCTAATAAAATATTTCCGAATATTTGTCAAGTCGATAACAACTTATGTCACGGCGTGTACCCATGACTACTTCTACGCCTAGCTGTAGCAGTGGTCCATAGCAGAATTAGTGGGTGCGGTTGCTTTTGTAAATGCTTGCAACTATGCTGTACGAACGCCCTTGGGTGAGACAACAGCTTTTGGCTGTTCCAACTGTGCGCCCGAATTACCAGAGCCAACTGCGTGTGCTGCCACTAAGTTTTGGCCTTTGCTTTTTATCTTACAGGACGATGTGGTAGTTATAAATACGGTAGTCTTTGTAGCTCCTTTAGGTGTTGCTTTGTTGAGTAACGCCGATTTCTTGAGATTTTGTTCGCTCACCAACGTTGATAGAAATAAACACCCGTAGTACATTCGTTGTTTAGCTTCAGGTTGGTCTACCTACTTCAATGGGAACCATTTCCCCCATGGTCGTCGCAATAACCATCGCACAAATGTGTCCAAACACCTAGCATCTATTGCGGCTTCAACTAAAGCTGTGCATTGTCCTAGCCACGGCGCCTTCCTGACAAACCGCAAATACCGTCCTGTCTGACTCTCTCAGATCTGAGGAACTGCGGAATAGCAGTTAGAAGAACTCCTATCAACGCCGTTATCGTAACCATGTTTAGTCCGCTGAAATAAGCCACCACCAGGTGGCAGCTAAAGATTATTAAGTATAGACCGCTTCATCTAGTGGTTTGTATGACTGTCCAGCGCGGATATGTGATGCAAACAATCCAAGAGAGTAAGGGTTGGAGAGATAAAGGGTGGCTCCTAGTGCAAAGGTGCATGCTACCTACAATGAACTGCTGCAGCTGAAACGTCGGGAAGGAGGTAGGACGAAGAGCAGATAATGTCGCTAGGTTACAGAGTATCAGTAGCCAGCAGTGGCGTTTGGGTGAGGCTTTTTAGTTTCTATTGCATACCTACAGTGTCTCAGAATAAGTCAACCGGCAGAAAATGTATGATAGACAGATTTTCTAATCGAATAAATGTTGGACTGAAAACAGGATGGCTCCAAGCAAGCTCCGAATATCTGCAGAGGTATTTGTAGCCTTGGAAGAATAGCTGGTGCTATAGAGAAGTAAGATAAAGAACAGATAATAACGCTATGAGCAAGAGCATCAGCAACCAATAATTGCATTCGGATGAAGACTACTAAGTGCTATTGGTGCCTACAGAAACAGAATAGGTCAACAAACGGGCGAAGGTATGTGATGCAAACAACCCCAGAATAATCGTTGGAGGGACAAGAAGGGGCTCATGGCGCAAAGACGCATGCTACCTATACTGACTCGCTGCCGCTGAAAAGATGTACCAAAGTTAAGACGAGAAACAGGTCGCTAGATGACAATGTATTGGTGGCTAGCAATGGCATTCGGATTAAGCCTTCTAATTACCAATGGATACCAACAGTGAAAGAATACGTCACCGTACCAGCGGAGGTATGTGATGCAAACAATCCAACAGAGTAAGACCTGGGGAGATTTGGAATGGCTCCTAGCGCCAAGTTGTATGCTACCTACGATGATTCGCTGCAGCTGGAAAGTGGTGATGTAGGTAATACGAAGAACTGAAAACGGTACTAAAGAAGAGAGTTTCGACGACTATCAATGGCAGTTTGGTGAAGACTTCTAGTTGCTAGTGGATACCTACAGGGACTGCCTTAGCTGATCAAACCAGGTCAAAAATGTATCCGGCAGAAGCAGTCTGCAACTTGCCGTCCTACGAAGGGCGTTCGGGAAGTTCATTCCATCACTATTTCAACCAACGCTGAAAGCCTGCATGTGGCTCCTTGCGGAGTAAGTGATACAGACTTGGCGACTTGACTCAAGCACAAGGTTGTTGCGCTTGAGGCTCCACGACATACAGCAACGAAAATCCTTAATATACGGTGAGCGGACCGCATAAGCGTCTGTCGAAAACTTTACTTACCTGAACCGAGGCGGAGCAGTTCTTGCTTTTATCAATTCGTCATGGTGCGGGTCATCCAAATGTATGTTACGCTTATTCGTCTCATATTAACTGCTTGATTACGAAGTGTATGCCAACATGTTTGAGCGTCTACCAATAGATTTTACTGACAAATATCTACATCTCCACCAGCTGCCCCAACCCTGCAGCAGGGGAATCCTTAAAATGGATTACTTCAACTGTCATCAACCTCACAGGTTTTTCCTTCCGTATTTTGGCTGGTGAATTCAGCAGATTTGTCACTACTTTCGCACTGATCTGGGGTTGCAAAACGCTCCCAGCATTCTCAATAGACTTGAAGAAACTACCTTTTTTATTTGTTCTCCACGCGTAGTTGTTCCTTGTGTACAATCATACGCCCAATGGCAGCTCTGATCACTCAGTACAGGTTATTTTCTGTAGCCTACAGCAAAATAACTCAGTTGGAGCTCGATCGCTGTACCGATCGCAGGCCTAAAGGAAGACAAGTTTAATTACGTGAATATACGATGCTCCGCTGTATGTTGTAGTGCATCTGCAACGAAAGGTCGATTGAGTCCACCATAAATATTCTCAGCCACCGAGAAGACTCAACGATGGTCCTTTGAAAAAGAAAACCATTTTCAGTTCTCCCAAGTGCACAGAAAATTCCCTTGACGCTAGATCGAAGATTGATCTACTAACGACATCACAAAACACCACTTACCTTACTTGGGAGTGTTCTATCCAGGGAGTACTCAACTTAGCATCCGAACAAGTGAGTTCTATTATACCTATTTGCGGAACGGTACGCGCATGATGGTAGGAAAAGCACTTGATGCTTACTGTTCATGGTTTCCCGGAGCCAGCCAGCAGTCGTCGAATATGAGCGAATGACGACTGCGATGATCATAAACCCCCATTTAACCGTGAATGCACGGTATACGCTCTAACACAAAGTCCATTAGTTATGTAAGCTTTATATGCACCGGTGGTATTGTAGTATTCATAAATTTCCAGTAGTTTGCGCTTTATGCCACTTCCTTTTTCAATCAGAATGGCTGTTGTTTTACTTTACCGAGTTTTCGATACTCGCTGTATCGACCTAAAAACTGCGCTTCCTGCTTTTCTATAGTGCCGTGTTGGGCTTGTCTTGTCTGTATGCGTGGGAAATCTAGGTTTTGCTGTACGTAACCTCTAGAAAAAGATCTTTCGACTAATCCGTCCGGAATTGTGGCTTTTTCGTGGAGTTAAGCTAGCCGGTCACATCTGAAAGACAGCGTGAAATATCTTTTCTCTGACGCTGCTTCGTTTCTGCTGGCGCGGCAGTCTAGGACTAGATTTCACTCCACCACATTGTCATCCATTCTTTTCATTCTTGTAAATGTTTCCTGGTCACCGTACTGCTCTCATGTTACAGACTCCTAGACTACAAGCATCATTCGTTGGACTACCTTCCATAAATCATTTCACATACAACAGTTAACAATGATTTACTACGTGTTTCTAGCCAGTAGCTTTTAGTGCGAGCCCGAAGCACAAATCGAAATTACCAATCAAGTTGCAGGGGACATTTTATTTGCATAGCAAAAGGTTTCTTTTTGCCTAGATGTAATAATATACACTGTTGACGCTGCTAGTTAGGGTACAATAGGTTTCGGCTGATAACGCTGTATGAAATCTAGCAAAATCATCAAAGCATGTAAGGGCAGTTGCCAAGCTTGCAAGTGTTTTCGAGCAGGAACCACGAGGTGCTTTCTTCGACGTTTTGGAAATATGATGCACCCGTGCCGTAAATTGGGAAAGTACAACTTGAAACACGGGACTGCGAAAGCTGCGGGAAGATCCCACACAAAATAGGTTCCAGCAATTACGGGCTCGGCAATCATATTGTATGATTCCGAAACTTCTACATGATAATAACAATATGCCGGTACATCCACAGGTGTATTTCCTGATAACGCGCCCACGAAATAAGCAGGTCAGCTCAGTACAACTGCCACGGACGATAGACGCTTTTGCATAAAAATCGACCTGTTTATTCTGCCGGTATTTGAACAACAACCCCCGGCACTGTGAGGTTTGATTGGCCATTCTTGTATGGGAGTGAATAGGACATCAGATGCCCAATCCACCGACAGGTGAATGCCGGTGAGCACCCTGGTAACAAATCCAACCTGCAACGGTTTCAGGACTCAGAACGAGAAATCCGTTTGCTAAAACCAGCATTATCAGGGAACCGAAAACCATTTACAAGTTAACTCGGTCAATAGTGCACCGCGGGTTAGCTCGGCCTTGATGTCAGCGATCCAAGAAATGGTGGAACATGGTAAAGCCTTTGCACTCTGCTACTATGGAATAGGCGCCATTTTGTACATAGTGACTTTTCGCCTCTGTGAGTGACCAAAAGCGCGCTCAACTGGGACGGCTGGCATACAGCTGTGAGGACAGGGTTTGGTTTTTACGCGCCGTCTGCTGGAAACCATTTATCTCCGTGCAGATCGGTTTTAATCTAACTGCCTAGCACGCCTGCGTACAGACTAAGGGAAAGCGTAGCTAGAAGAGGATCTTTATGTAGTTAATCCTCTCTCTATTTCTAGCAAGTAGCAGTTGCTCCGTGTAAACCATCTCCAGGTCCATAGTATACTCGGAAATAAGAGCTGTAGAGAGGTCTGTCGGAGGCTGTAACAAGGTAGTGGGCTTTTGCACCGAGTGCTGAATCCAGACGTAGACCTTGCTGAGTTAAACGGAAATTTTTATTATTTTGGTGCTAATTCTACTCCTTAGCCTTCTTTCTCCGAGTGTAACTTCCCACAAGCTATTTATCTACTGTTTACAGATGTGCTGTGCTCAGTCACCCCCTGAACCTTAATTCCAACAAAACAAGTGACTCAGAATGATTATCTCTCCTTGTCCTCAAAGCATGTATTGGCTCCTTGACCCAGCCTCTTGCTGACCAGTACATATTGTGCACATAAAAATGCAAAGTTGCCAACTGTTAGTGATGCTAAAATTACACTGGTATCAAAGAATGATCCGGATAAATACCGATCGATCGCGCGCATTTTGGTTAACCTGTAGGTATTCGAGAAGATTTTTCTTTGAAGCGTGATGACTAAAACTTATTCTGATGATCCGCTCCTGAGTGCTTATTGTTGATGGTGGTCTAGTCGGTACGCAGTTTCCCATCTTGTATATTCCCCGCTGGGGTCACTAGAGATCAAGGTCAAATCTTTTGCGAACATATTTTCTCGCCTACGGTGAGATGGTACTATCTAGATGGTGATAGGTTAACTCCACATGGTCATATATCCAGTGCACTCAGCGGATATCATCCTTAGTGAGCCTTCTGCCCGTTCGTTTATATTCTTTCCGCGCTTAATACTGGATTTACACGCTGTGTCTTACCACCGATTACTGGTCCTGTGACGTTCCAGGTTACCGAGGAAAATTCATTGACGTTATGAGCTTACAGCTATTGCGTATAAATTTCGTTTATGTATTCTTTTTAAATGTCAGATGATGGACTACATTCCTATATTAAAATGAATGGCTGTGAAACTCTGGTCACCTCAAAATAGAGTTCCTTTTACAGTAGAGGCGACGATAAATCTGCGGCGTCCATGAACGAGAGTTCTTTATGTATTACATGTGTTATAATGAGCAACTTCCATCCTCATTTAGTACCACCAGAGAAGCTGAAAGTGCGTTTAAATGCACAGCGACGTGGAGGATATGACTCAACACTTAATAAGTTTAATGTCTACAAATTCACCCTGGCAAGTTAACCAGAGATACATTTCACTGCAATTATATACTTATTGGCTACGCACACTAGAAGGTTACTTTCTTGTTTGTACTTTCCGTCACCACCTCATATTACTCCTGCTATAAATCACACGCCTGTACCCTGACTATCGCCTCATCACTAACGATTCTGTTCCTCGCAAGTATATGACCCATTGCGTGGTCAGCTCATTCCATGCAAAGCAACTTGCCAGTTGCGGAACATACCGGTTTTACTCCTGCTTGGTTTGGTTTGCCTCAATAAACTCGGGAATAAACGTTTTATGATTAACTATTTATATATTTATGAACGTAGTTGAAAATATTTAAAATTGACCAAACTCGGAAATTCTTATTGTATGAATTTGCCAATTTTCTAATTACTCTTATAGCTACAAGGTAGAACAATTGTCAGCTACAGACGTCTTGCACCACAATCCTCATCCAGCGCATCAAAAAGTGACTAAAAGCTAAAGATAATTTCATAACAAAATGACTTATACCTATGGACAAAAAGTGAAAACCATTCGTAAGAAGTAAAACGTAAAATAGAAGTCAAATAACTCATGCGATCAGTTAAGTCGTTGGCCGTTTAATTACTATATTACCATTATAAATACACTTCTGATGAGTTCCTCCTAAAATGTTTTACTTACATTTAGTTATTCAGTCATTTAGCCGACTATGGTCAGAAATTCGGGAGGACACTTGAGCTTACTTCTGGACAACTGGACGATTATATGACAGTGGCTTGTAGGGGCTTATGCTGATAAAAATAAAGCAGTTTGTCATTCGACCGTCAGCATGTGTTAAGGAGTCGTGGGGCGTTCCACGCAAGTTACAGCCATTCTTGCTGTAGAGTGCTGTATGAGGAACACTTTATCTTTTCCTGACTAGATCCCATATTCCTGCTTCGATTCGATTTTCTGTACTTACCCTCACCATTGTTGTTATCCCCCTCTTTTAACAGATTTCGCTTACATTTACCCTCCATTTTTCTTCCTTTCGTACCCGCTTCAGCTAACTGGCATAACAGGAACGGCTAACGCAAGCAAAGTGGACATTAGCTTGGTAGACTAGTGTGTTTTTCGAGTGTTTTTATTAAACATCCATCAAGAAGTCGGAGCACTTTTATCAACCGCTGGATCAACGACCCGCTCAAGTAGCAACACTCAAGCGAATCAGCCTGTCATTGCAGTCCCCCTGAATTTTATCTGTGCTGGAGTTAAGAGCAAGCATCTTTGCAAACCAGGTTGTGCCTGTTTGTAATAAACTTACTTCTGCTTTATTAGCATGAGAAACAGTGGAATAATTTAAACCTAGCCTACACAAGCATTGGATGGTCCTGTTTCCCGAATTTCCTTGAGCTTCAGTTAACGCCCTTAAACTCATTAATTTATCATAGTGTGTTGTTCGACTTGCAAGCTTCTGTTTTTCCACCGTTATCGAATCTAGTATATTCTATCAAGTCGCAGTGCTGTGGGCACTTTCTTCGCTTACTGGCATTTGAAACGGGACGCTGGTTAAGCATATCGCGAGACATCTCTGGGTTACTTTGACTTCCGACCTAGAACGACGCAGGACATTTTGGCGAAATTGGCAACTGGAAGCAGACTGGTAGGGGCCTTGGCAGATCATTCACTAGAATGACCCCTAATATTTTTCTACCTTATTCCACTTCGCACGTCCGTCTGGTCTTAGAATAAGGCCTACCAGCTATCCATCCGCCTTCAAAGTTCGAATGCGCTCTTATGGAAAGGTTTCAGAGACTGCGTCGACAGCTGTTCTGAGTCTTTGCGATCACCCGTACCCCGTTTGACTCCAGCAGCTAAATCTTTTTTTCCCTAAAACTCCGCCATCGCCGCATTTATCTCATCCACACTAGGCGCATCATTCGAGGAGAACTTGGAAGTGTGTTACAACAATCCTTCCGTCCAAACATTGATTGCTCCACCCGAGGTCACACATGGAACCTATTTAAGCAAAGCAGAGAGAGAATTCGCATGGACGTAACCCTATCCACGAGAATGGTGAACGATTGGAATAGCCAAACGGAAGAAAGTGCAAACGCATCATTCGAGGAATGTTTCAAGCGGCTGCAACACAAACATTCCCTGCGAAGGCCGGAACCTTGTAGCTGGCACTGCAATTGCGACGAACCCTCGAGAAATGTCATAACGCAGCCACACGCATCAACCCCAGTATGATACGGAATCGTTGGGACTGACAAGTGATTGCTCGCCTGCACACTGTGAGTCAATTAACTCAATGAAATCAATGATCCTGTCCTGTCCTGTGAGTATTACGAGATGAGGCCAATTTTACGCATGCTGTACTTCCAGTCTTTTAGAAGAATATGTCTTAAATAAAAGTGCTTAAAGAAACGAATTTGACAAAAGTTGCTTGTTGCGATAAGTTTATTTTAGAGAACATGGCATCGAAGTGCATGGAACGCGAAAATGTTGTCACCTACCGTCCAGAGTGCCCACTGAGAGGGCAGCAGCAGGCAAAGTTCTCAGATGAGCTTAGGTTGACCAAAATTGCGGAAACAAATCCTGCGTTATTACGGTTATGTCCATTCAAATGCTTCTAAAACAATGATGGTCGGCTGCCTAACTAAGTATCGTGTTTCTCCAATCGAAAAACAGTGGTTGAATAACACTTCGCAAAATATTTACATGTCAATTTTTTCTGCTCTCAAGTTATTCGGTAGTGCCGACTTACCGGACTATTACGTCGCGGCGCGTCTATCGTGTTTTATCGTTCCAGCTCTTTTTCGACGATTTCACTGTTTGAAAACTATTTGAGTAACACTGCAACAACCAGCACACACGCACGAAAAATCGTGGTAAATCTTCTGGAAATCGTAAGGTCCTCACGATTCGGAGTTACCATAGAAATACAGTTTATGTTAAAACCATGACCATTTATTCATAAAACATTTAAATTTAGTAAAATGGGAATGTAATTTTCTTTACTCCTTTGCTTATCTTTACAATGTGGGCGTATCGTTTTAATGCATCTGAACCCCTCATTTTGCATCACGCGAAAATTTGACTACACCGTCGCATGTTTGTGGGTAGGTTGAATCAATATGCTGCGCGAAATTAAGTTGCTGGCCACAGAACTTGGGTACTTCATTGTCAAAGATTTACAGAGGTAAAGGACTGTTATGCCACCATGTGATAAATGTATAAAAAATAATGCTTAATTTAAAGTATTTTGTGTTTTGAAATGGCATACGCATGGGTCATACTGCGTGGTTATGTCAGGGCAAATAATGAGCGTGAATAAGAAAGGTTTATGCTGTAATCGACACTAGTTTAGCAGGCGGTAATGGCAGACACAATATTGCGAGTATTTACAAGGCGTTTTCATGCAGTAAATGGCGCTGATCTATTGCAATAGCACAATGCGATGCCAAAAGACAAGAGTAGACAAGGAAAAGACGGAATTTAACAAATGCGTGCATTGCTTGATTTGCTAGGTGATATATCATACCGTAACTAGCGGTGGTTACATAGACCCCTTTATATAAGGTAATTGCGCTTTTAAAATTACTTCAGTAAATAAGCGGTAGACTGTAAATAGGTATACATACTAGCAAAGGCTTGTTTAAAATTGGATAATTGGATAATTTAATGGTTGGAATGTACAGAGCAGAAGGAAAAATCCTTTGTCAGCTCCATCACTTTCCGTGAGTCACACGGATCAAGGTGGATATTGGAAGTCGGTAACAATGGAATTGCTGCATTGAAATAAGAAGCAACAAAATCCGGGTTTACTCAGCGGTTAAGAACCCAATTGATGCTTGAAACATTCCTCAGACTGCTCACCGACGACATACACAGGTGGACTGTTCTATTCGTTCACCACTCCGGTAGACTTGGTGACGTCAAAACAGACCCGAAGTTTCCTTTATTTAAGCAATCTCCAATGGTGACCACGAGGCTAACTGAAAGAATTGAGTAGAAATACGTTCTGCAGTTCAGCTCCAAGTTCACATATAACGATACGCCCTGAGAAAATCAAATCCCCGCGACCTCCACAATAGGCCCGGGAGAACAAGTTCAGGAACTGAAGGCGAAGTGAGAAAGGCAGGTTTCGTAGCTCCAGAATGGATACGATCCTCACCGCTAAACTTTTCCAATCAAGTTGCACTCAACCGTGGAAAGAGGAGAAACAGCGAGCAGTCCATACTCAAGGATCGAATGCACCTGAAAAGTTAACAGGAGCCTGAGGATCTCCGGAGTCAAACGAGAGAAGCATCAGCGTATGGCGAGAAACAACCAGTTGGCCAAAGCGACTTTCCAGAAGGTATCTTCAGTCGAGTTTACGTCTGGGTAGCAAACGACGTCAAGGTCTCTCGCACGATTAGGTGTTCGCAGCAAAATCCCGCCGTTATGGTAAATTCCAAATGGTTCAGAGGCACCGATCGGAAGAACGGAAGAGTTAGCGTGATTTATGGGTAAATAACACCTGATCGACCACGCATGCAGCGAATCGAGCCTTGTTTGTAGTACGTCAGCTTCATGGAGACAGGGTACTTCCATCCATAGCATTAAATCATCTGCGTACATCAAACAATCTTCCCGTAGTACAGGCGTCAGGTCATTAATAAAGACTTTAAGAGTTCAGGGCCAATAACCGAGACTTGCGAGACGCCGCTGGTCATTTTACATGGAAGGATAGGGACTCCTTTACGTGCACACGGAAAGCGCGGTCATGCAGGATATCAGTGAGACAAGAGCAAATGTTTCCTGAGACACCGATACTGTGAAGTTTGGTAAGCAAATTTTCGTGCGGAACCTTGTCAAAAGCTTTACTGAAATCCACAAACACGACATCTAGCCACTTACCAGCGTCCATGGATGTATTCCACTTCTCCCTAGCTACCAGGTTGTTGGCACGTGAACGCGAGGGACAGAACACATGCTGCGCAACTGAAATGATCTTAAGTTTCTAGAAATGCGGGTTGAGAGCTCGCTTATGAATCCTCCCCATAGCCTTGCAGCCGAAAGCTTGTAGACAAATTGGCCGATAATTTGTAGGAGTTTGTCGATCTCCTCCTTTGAATATGGGCTTGAATATGCCTACTTGCCAGGCAAGCGGAAGACGCCGAGACTCAAGTGAACTCCGAAATACGTGGCTGATAGAAATAGCAATATACTCGGTAACAATCTTGAGGAAAAGCGGATGCAATCCAGCAAGTCCCGGGGACCAGATTGGATTCAGCTCGCACAAACTTTTTTATACAACACTAACATTTATGTCCAAATTACTGAGAACGGCGAGCAAGGAAGAATACCACACAACTGATGCCACTTCTGTTATAAGGTCCGATGAAAATGACAAGCTAAAAGACCAGCTTTATCAGCATCGTCGTGGAGCACGATGTTAAAGTCGTGGGAATGCAGGGACGGTAATCCACTTCCGGTTCTGGTGCTCCTTTTCAACTAGGAGAAAAGCAGCTTTGGTATAGACTTGGAATGTCCAGCCAGATGACCTTCATATTGCTGCTGCGCCTTACCTTTTTGATGTACATACATTCCGAACCAATTTATAATTTCTATAATTAGTTTCCAATATCGAGTCCATAGCGATTCCAAAGTTTGCGTCTTTGGTTCATGAGTGATCATAAATCTCGGTCAATCCAGGAGACCTCTGGTAAATGGTTTTCGTTTGGATATGGGAACAACCTCATACATAAGGGACAACTGTTTCCAGTAAACGACGCTCCAAGCATCGTAGACGTCTAATTACTAAGGAAGACTCCAATTTTGCTCGCTAGCGGCCATGTTCATAGGGTCTGGATCAGCAAGCCAGAAATTTCGA
This sequence comes from Dicrocoelium dendriticum, assembly GCA_944474145.2. NCBI lineage: Eukaryota > Metazoa > Platyhelminthes > Trematoda > Plagiorchiida > Dicrocoeliidae > Dicrocoelium > Dicrocoelium dendriticum. The sequence continues at coordinate 249,443 of CALYDF020000010.1, forward strand.
CGATAGACACAGTGGTTGTGAATGCTCAACCGTGTGGTCCGGTGAAAGTAGTAGGCAGTATTCACTCCTCCCGGTTGGTGGTAAAACATTCAAAGCAGAAACGTCAGATTGTGCAGGCGAAAGCACAAGAAGGATTATCGTCGGACGACAAAGATATAACGGGGCGATTAGGTGGCTAGGTATACGTAGTACATAAAAAGGGCTACCAAAATAAGCCAATAGCCAGTAAGTAAAATATGTAGACGGCTCTATGTAAGGTCACACCAAAATGCTGCAATGTGCACTAGAGCTAACTGACTACGCAGCTAAGCTGACCGCGCTTAAGTACTAGACGCTTCTGGCCCCACATGTGTCACAGCAATGCTAGCAAATGCAAGAGAGAGAAATGACTACCCAAAGAAGCCGGAGGCCGGTAATTAATAGATGTTCCCGGCTCCACTAAAGATGCCACAGCAATGCTACCTTACGCAAAATAGCTAACTGTCTGTGCACATAAGCTGGCCCCTGGTAAATAAAAGATTCTGCCGACCTCACAGAATGTCACCGCAATGCTACCATTTGCCATAGGGCTAACGCATTACTCACCTACGCTGGGCACCTGTATGTATTATATGTTGCCGGCTCCAAAGAATGTGTCACAGCAATGCTACTATATGCAATATAGCTGACTGACAGATCATATAAGCTGGCCGCTAGTAAATAAAAGATGTTCCCAGCTCCACTTAAGGTGCCACAGCCTTTGCTACCTTATGCAAAAGAGCTAACTGACTACTCACATAAGCTGGCCCCTAGTAAATAAAAGATTTTGCCGACCTCACAGAAAGTATCACATCAATATTACTATATGCAATAGAGCTAACTGCTGACGCACATACGCTGGCCGCTGGTAATTATTAGATGTTCCCGGCTCCAATTAACATATCCCAGCGAGGCTACCATATGCAATATAGCGAACCGACTACTAACGTAATCTGGCTGCTATTAAATGAAAGATCTTGCCGTCTCCATTTATTGCCTGACAGCAATACAGCGTCTAGGTGATACCAGGGTAAGGGGGAAGGTTGCGCAGCGGTAGTGTTGCTCAGGCCCATGTAAATCGCTCACGCTGTGCTTAAGGACATAATTCTTTTATCGTGTCAACACAGTGAATCGCTGATGTCCGGGCTATATCCCATGCAGTGGAAATACGGGTATGAAGTAAATGCTGAACGTACGCGGCGCACGATGCCATTATGGGCTTTTCGTACCTACACATGCGACTGGCCATGGAGGGACGTGTATCATTGGAGAAAATGTAGTGAGTTGTGCATGCATACTACGGGAGGAAAATGACTTACAATTACTTGTTTGACGTCATGCTAACTGAGCAAGCATGCTTAGCAGCGGTATGTTTGGCATCCGGTATATATTAACGTAGAATGGGGTCATGTTGCCAACCAAGTAAACATTGAGATGCAATGGTTGTTCGTAGGGCCAGCCACCAAGCTGCCATGCGGTTTGTTCCAAGCAGCACCCAGAAGCTTTCAGGCGGCGTATGTTACCATCCGGGGGAAGCATGCTGCTGCAGAACCAAAGGGTGGCCGTAAACTGGGTCACTGTCGTTCTCTTTAGCATGCATAAATGGAAATCGGGTTAGGAAAAGGTTACCTCACATGCAAAAGATGCAGTTATAGTGCTCGTCGACTCCGTTGTAAGCCGCAAATACCACAGGATGACATCTGTTGCATTGGAGCACATAACCCAGTGAAGGACAGCTCCGCGGGTTCTTGGTCCAGTGTCGGTGCCGCAAATGATGCACATGTTTTCGTTCCAGTTCGCAGGTTGCATGTTCATTGCTCTGGCGCAGTAATTTGCAGTTTTGTACAATGCGGAACTGACTTTGTGGACGCGTCAGAAGTACAGTAGGTGCTTTTCGGATGACAGATGAGGGTTTCCATCACCCCATGAGGCGGCGACTGCATCCTTTTTAGTGCCCTGGGTAGGGACGTTTTGGTATGGCGCCAGCCTGGTCGACGTCAGGAAGACAATTTCTAACTGACACCAAGCTCTGCCTAAGTACTGACGTATTCGGGCTGCGTCGGTAGAACTGCTCTGCCTCAAGAAAAGTAGTTGTACCCAAACTGGTCATGGCAACGGTTATGCCATCCAACAGCCGGTTGTCACGGGGCAACTTTTCCTCCCGTCCTAACACCACCGGCGGGGAGGTAGATGTAGAAGGCATCGGTTGAAATTCCTCGGCGAACCTTTCGCATGCAGGGATGGGTGCCTGGCGGTCCCGCTTTGACCAACGGCTTCGCTGCATAAACGGGATTATGCCGGCGGTTAACACTTTAACAACCCGCATAACGTGTGCGCATGGCATACCCCCACTGACTTATGAACAAGTTATCACAGCTCATTACACTACCCATCAAAACGGTATGCCTGCGGGCGTCCTTACCTACTAATTCCTACCCGATGCCGTTAGCTTGTATTGACGAGACCTTCGCCGAAGAAATGTCTCGCATAAATATGCCAGCAGCATACGAAGACAGACTAGAAACCAACTCTTTCACCTGCCCAGTTCCCTGAATGGCGTGTGAGTTCGACCGCCGTAACTTGGCTACCGACGTGATCCAACGCGATGCTACAGCGTGTGCTGTCCGAACAACTGCCTCAAAAGTTGCAAAAGCGATGCCCTTTCGCTTAATCCACACTTGAGTTGTTTGTTCTCCTTCTCCACTCCGTTTGTGCTGAACGCACCCAAAGTGCGCACTTTGCGCAATCTATGGTACGCCAAGCTTCTTGCGTTGGGTAACCAAGTCCGACGGAGGTACTCGGAGGGCATTTTGCTCCTAGCACTTATAGATCTAAGCAGGATCTTAAACTGTAATTCGGTCTTGGTTAACCTAACCTGTGCATCCACTGCTTCAGCAAACCTCTGTCCGCCTTGTTTGCTGTTGACATAGACTGGCCATGGCGTGCAACGTCCGACAGGAAATAAGAACGCCATAATGCCATCATTGCCCGTGGATATAGCGACCCAAATGCCTTCATTTGCCCCAGGCACCTATCCACGTCTATGTCCTTCGTTAAGTGAGTGGTGTGCAACATTTCTGACATCCCCGAGCAACTTCCAGATGACTACCGCCGTAGCGTTGGGCATCAAAGAGTAAAACAAGCTGCTACCTACGCCGAAACCATCAATTACCGCCAATTACCGTTTGTCTTGTTCGCCCCCTGGTTGCATTACTCTTTCAATTGGACGGATTTCTTTTCGGGTTTGGCTCTACTTACCCTCGGCTGATTAGTCTCATGTTTCTGACTGCTCCCAACCACCTGAGACGTTGTTGCTCTAGGAGACGGTGACTGAATGTACAGTCCATGAGACGTTCATATGTTCTTTTGCCAAAGAGGGGCCCAATGCTCCCCAAAATTTTAGCATTAACTTGTTTTACCTCTATGATGCAAGTGGCAATGACTTCATTTAGTGGCAAGTCATATCTGCCACGTTACGATGTTGTTAAACGGACATATGCGGCTTTTTATAGGAGGATTGTTTGACAGGCGAAAACCCACCAGGTCCTGGAACAATGCCGCGAACGATTTGCTAGAACAGATGAATCTCGAACCACCGAGCAGGCACCACGATGTTGTTCGACAATCCAGTTTGGAATTTGTGTACGTGACGTGTTGTTGGATTGCGACAGGTAAGCCATTTAATTCATCCGTCCAATTGGAAGTGTAAGTCAGACATTACGATTAAAAGGAAGGTGCCTAATTGGAGGTAGTTCTTTGTTGTTTCTCATAAAAATAACAAATATCCAGCCTCCTCTTATCTTGGATCACCAGATTAGGATAGCCTAACCTATAGTGGAATCCGGGGCCTCGTGGCTGTGGACCGACGTCTTGATCACTTTAGTTCTAAACTCCAAAACAAAGCTCTGGCCAGTGGTATGGAATTCTAAGTTGAATTTTAAATAATCCCTGTTTAGTTTGATTGTTTCGCGCAATCACTATTCAGAGTTTGGAGTACTTTGAAGTTGAACGTAGTCATTACCATACGAGCGACCGTGTTCAAATTATAGTTGGTTCGGAGTTGATTTTCTAAACATTTGCAAAACAAAATAAAGCCGATTAGGCTCATTAGATGGACATAGCCGGAGAAGGGTTAGAATTAGGAGCCCAATAATTTATGGCTTACGCCTGGATCACTATCAATCTAAGATCAGCAGGATTTACATGGCAATTGGTACAAACATCATAGTTCGATAATGACTACCAACTGTGCAGCTGAATGGCCATACGCAACCTAAATGCAGATATTCGTTCACTTGGAAGTAGATCTCGGTATAATTACCAACAAATTCACCGTGTCCGAAATGGATGTTATTCAATTTTACTCATCCAAGCACTGTCACCCATAACACGTTTCGTCCTCGTTTGGGCTCATATTGTCTAGATCGCCTGAGCTGGGTTGGATATCGTGGCTTAGTATTGTAAAGCTACGGTCTTGATCACCATGGCTAAATGATACCCAAGCTACGATTGACAAAGCGGTAAGGTATACTAAGTGGGATTTGTACTACCCGTTGTTTGTTCAGATTAAAAAACTGCTATATATACACATTTCGTTTCATATTGCATAGAATCTGGTCATGAGGATCACAAGGACTGTGCTCCAGTTGGAGGTAGTTCGATGTTTCTACTCCCATAATCAGCACCCCATTACAGTTTGTCATCGTATGGAATAACCGGAGGAGATTATCTGAGCATGGTAAATAGTCGGTGCTAAGTGGTTAAAGGATATCGCCTGGATCGCGATGGGTCAAATACCCGTAAGTAATTATCGCTACATTGCTACGTTATACAACGTTCCGTTTACAATACACCATGTTTGCTTGGATCCGTAAAGAGCATATCTATTCCGTCCTCTGTTCCACTTGAAGTAAAACTCGGTCATTATGATCACAAGGACGGTGTCCATACTGGATGCAGTTCGTTGTGGACACACGTAAAAATGGTACTCCATAGGAGTTTATTTCTCGCTCGGAAAAATTAGATGCAGCTGGATTCAGTTGTGGCCGAGCAAATTAAGGCCAATGCCTAAACCACGATGGCTCTATGATCCGTAAGAAACGCTTGACACAACTGGTAAGAAATTAAAGTTAGTTTTGATGTCCATTATGTCTGGTTTCATTGAACAAACAATCTATATGTACGGCTCAATTCATCATGAAGCAGCATTTGGCAATTAGTAGGAAAAGGAGTGTCCAAATTGGTGGTGGTTCGGCGTTTTTCCTCCCAACACTGTGCCACCATTATCGGTTTCTTCCATTCTCCGCCTCCTCGGACAGAGATATCCTGAGCTTACTTCTCCTCGTTGTTATTAGTAACATCTTGGCTCTGATCGCTGTGGCTCTATGATCCGTAAGCAACGCTTCGCACGGCGTTAGAGCATACCAAGGTTAAATTTAGAGTACCCGCTCTGTGTTTAGATTTTGACAAGCCATTTTTATTCAGAACTCGAATAACTTTGATTCACACCTTTGTATTTCGATCATTTGAATCGTCCCCGTACTGGAGGAGATTAGGTGTGGCTCCTACCAAAATGAGACCAAGTAAACTATTTCATCATTCGTTAGATACTCCGATGGTCCTAGCAGGCTATTGGGTCAAATTCAAGGCCTAGTGGCTAAAATTTGATGCCTCCATCATTATGTCACCAATATCTGTAAGCAACGCTTTTCACGTTGGTAGAAATACAAAGTTGGATTTCTATTACACTCTGTGTAGTTGGAGTGCGAGACGAGCAATACATATTCAGACCTCGGTTCACTTTGAATCAGACCTTAGTAATCGCGATCACAGAGACCGTGTCTCAATTAGTGGTGGTTCTATGTTGCTACTCCTAACGCTAACAGCACAAAACCGGTATCGTCCTCGTTGAAAATCATCAGATGAATATAGCCTGATCTGGGTTGGAATTCGAGGTCTTATGGTCAAACGCTAAAGCCGTACTTACTATAACAGAGCAGAAAGGAATCCAAACAGAAGTTTGCAGTGTCTGCTGTCTGTTTGGATTGCAACACTAGGCGCTTTATATAACTAGGTTTCGTTACTTGTAGACCTGGGTTATAACGATCATAAGGACAGTATCCGTGCTGATAACTCGATGTTTCTCCTCTCAACAATGAGAAACCATATGAGTTTCCTACTCGTCTGAAAACAACATAAAGAGATTGCCTGAGCCTTGGTAGAACTCGGCGATTAGTGGTTAAAGTAAATTGCCTGAATTGCAATGGGACAAAGATCGGTAGGATTTGCCTGGCACATTGGTGAGATATTCAACGATAGAGTACACGCTGTTTGTTTGGATTCTGTAGCGCAATCTGAATTCATCACTCATTTCACTTTGATGTATATCATGGCCATGAATATCATATGGACCGCATTCAAATACAATGCGGTACGGTGTTGCTCCTCTTAACACAGGCATCCCATAACCGATTTCGCTCCCGTTTGGACTAAATAGTTGGAGGGTAACTAAGATGGTGCGTAACTCATGGCCTAATGTTTTAATGCAGACGGCATGCTCGTTATGGCTCTATGATCGGTAAGCAACGTTTGGCACGTCAGTAAGTAATTCACAATTGGAGTTGGAGTACCCGCTGTATGGTTGCATTTCAACGCGCAGTATTTATACACAAATCGGTGCACTTTGAATTAGACTTTCTTCATTACAAGCAAAATGAAACTGTTCGAATTGGAGGTGGTTCGGTGATGCTCCTCCGAAAACTGACAGTCTATAACAGATTTCGTCCTTGTTTGAAATCATCAAGTTACAAGAGCCAGATCTGGTGTTTAATCCAGGGCCACGTGGTTAAATGCTGACACCTGAATCACTACTTCTTTAAGATTCCAAATGACAGCTTGCAACAGTGGTGCGATATTAATTTTTGATATTAGGTACTCGCAAATTGGTTGGATATCGACTGCTCACTCACTATCCAAACCTAATTTCAATCGGAGCTAGACCATGGTACTTAAAATCATATGGACTGTGTCCGGATATAAGGGGTTCCCACTTGTACCTCCCAACACTGACACCCCATAATATCTTCCGTACTCATTCAGACACATGCGACAGAAATAGTGTGAGATGCGATGGATTACTTGGCCTAGTGTATCTGGAGTAAGGACTTGATGAATAAGGCTCTAATATCCGTGAGAAATGTTTAGCACAGCGGTAAGACTTTAAAACTTGGATTTTGTTTACACTCTGTGGGGTTTGATTGCGACAAGCAATCATTCGTCAAACATTGGATCAGTTTGAAATTAACGACGGTCAATACAATTACAAAGAGCGTGTGCGAATTGGAGATGGTTCGGTATTGCTACATCCAAATCTGACACCACAAATGTGGCTTCTTCCTCTTTGGGACCCATCCGATTTAGATCGCCTGATTTGGATTAAAACTCATTTACTGTGGGTCAAATGTCAGTAAAAAGACTTAAAACTTTGATACTTTCTTCTAGATTAGGTTTATAATAAACGCTGTGCATTTGCATTACGAATTTTCAGTCCCCATTTAGACCTCCTTTCAATATGAAATATATACAAATCATTGTGATCACATGGACCACGTCCGATTTGGAGGTGGTTCGCTGTTCCTCCTCAAAACAATGACACCCCTTAAATGGTTTTGTCCTCGTTCGGACAAATCAGATAAAGATAGCCTGAACTGTGTTGTAACTCGGGACCTATTATATTAACGCTGACGCTTTGATAACGATGGCTCTACAAAAAAATGGCATTGCTTACGTTGTGTTAGCACAACGGTAAGAAATCCGATTCTATTTTGCTTTCGATTACAAGCTGCGTTGGTGCATTCCGCTTGCGCCATCTCTATTTCGACCTCATTTCACTTTAAATTTGATCTCCCTCATTAGGATAACTTGGATAATATTCGAATTAGTAGTTCGGTTATGCTGCTCACAACAATGCCATCACATAAACCATTTCCTCCTCGTTTGGATTCATTAATTGATGATTGACTGATCTGCCTTAGATCATAAGGCCATTTGGTCACTAGCCAACGCCTTCATCACTATGGCTGCAAGATAATTTAGCAACGCTTTGCACAGATGTCCAAATCAAACAGTGCTTATCTAATTATGCTGCTGCGGCTTTGAATATGATCAGCATTTCTCGCAGTAATTGCTTATCACTAACTTGCTATGGTCGCATTTGTATTTAATTATCAAATCAATATATGCTCATGTTGGCATCGCTGAGCTTTGCCAATATGAGAAGTACACTTACGGCAGAGAAATGACAAGTTTTTGAATGCCGTCGTATTGATGCCCTACTTTAGTATCAACAGCAGTACCCGATTTGAAGCAATACCAAACGGTGTGTATAAAAATACGAACGAACATGAGTAGTAAGATGGATAACCTTGCTGTTTTCTGTTAAGCAGTAGATCGAGCAAAACGAATTTAAGTATGTGTGCGAACTGCCATATCTTCATTCGAATAAGGGTGATATTCCCAGTACTTCGGAGACATCAACAATTATAATAACGCAGTTGCATTTTGAATGTCAGTCGAAGTTAATTTATGGGCATTAATCAAATAGGTGCCTATTCAAAGCTGATTCCAGGTGCCAACACAAGTACTAGGAATGTGAGGTTACAGATGTTGGCCTATATTAAGCATGATCCAATTCCGTGCAACATTCCTCACCCGGGAATATAATGACCCGTTGCTTCCGCCCTTGTAACTGCCTCGGCAATAACGGGTCACTTTGCAAACATTTTGCAGGTTGGCACATGTAGGGCAAAATGTCTTCGATATATGTTAGGGCAGACATATGTTTGCGTTTATGACGACAAATTTATCTGTATACAATGTCCTAGGAGCAGCTGCGCTCCAAAGCTTATTGATTCTATCTGCTTAAATCGCCTTTGAAGTATCGCTTCCAATTAAGTTAAATCTGGGTATCCATCTGTAACAAGTATTTTGATCCTCGTTATTCATGTTCGGCAGTCGAGACGGTGATCGCAAAGCATTCCTTGTGGCTGATGTGTGCTTTCTAGCCGATATGACATAGGACTGAACAAACTGGTTTGAATTCTTTTATCGCTGGGTCTATATTATTGTTACTGACAAGTGAGCAAGCAGTCCCTTCACGTTGAAAAGTATGAATCACAAGCGAGCCCTTCCGTATGTTTGTGCATGTAATTTTAACTACGGCAATTTTATGCGCATTAGTTTAACACTTGATACCGGTTTTGGACCCTAAACATTCTTACTTTTCTATATCATGTGACATTTTAAGATATGCAGTTACTGAATTAGTCCTACTATTGCAAACAGGGGCGTGTTATAGTCCTAAGATAAAGTTTGGTTAAATTAACTCTTTTGCGAACCCTTATTAGCATTCATATATTAGGTATGTACTCGCAACTCCAGTGTCCTGTTGAAATATTTGCTAGACGAGTTCATGCACGGCGAGCACAATTTTATAAAATTGTTGCTTTTAACAGGTGGACCTAAGGTACGATACCAAATGAGTAAAGACGCGTTTCAACCTGTTGGGATAATTTAGATGATGCAGCAATTAATCTCGTTGTGGGAGCAGAGAGGTGGTCAACGGCACAGCGAGGTGTCGCGCGAATGGACTAATGGCGTGTGGATGGTTAGACGATAAAGAGAATGGGATTTTATGCACCCATATCAGAGAATGCACCATACAGACTAATACATACGGTGAGAAAAAAATTAGAATAGCATAATAATAAGCGCATGAGTTCTGCGAGAATTTTTGGTGCAAAATGCAACCATATTTTGACAGAAATTGAAGGTGCAGGTTAATTAACCATGGGATTCTTAAATCCTTAAACCTTAGATTAAAAAACATACAATGTAAGTGCCATATACATATGTACATACATTAATATTCTTAAATCATTCTATATTGGGGGTTTTCATATCCTTTATTCAGATTTAATAATACCATAGTTTAAATTTAAATCCGCACTTTCAATTGACACAGGCGTCTTAGATATGTGCTTAAATATGTATACATAAAAGACGCCTAAATAAAATGGGCTCAATATCTTACCATCTCTTAACTGAAAATTTAACTGTTGATGTGAATTTAATGCAGGAAATATCACACAACATTGTGTTAAATCCCGTTTGTAGGCGGTAGACAATACTGTCAAAATGTGAATAAGAGGAAGCACGGATAATCATGGAAATCCTAACGTTTACAAAACCACATGAAGGAAAAATGGACAGATTAAAACATTAAGCCAACACGTTCTCATTAGAAGTTTCTAAGTGCGGATAGAGGATGACAAATGGTTGATGCGTACATTTCGTATTATCTTTCAGTACCATTAACAATAGCAGATACGCCTATATATATATTTATGACGTAGTGTGACAAGACATGCTCACGGAGCAGAGCGACTGACAAACTAACCTTCTATATGATTGGCAGCCTTAAGCTGACAAATGATTGTTTCTGTACGCAGACTTATTTCGACCGCATCCATAAATCGTAGGGAGCGTGGATTAGCCTGACACATCAAAACTGTAAAAACTATGCTTAGCTCTATATGGGTACCACAGCCTAATTATTGACTATCAAAGAAGACGGCGACCAGTGCCAGCACCGCAGTTGACGGGGTAAGGATCTTCGGAGCTACAGTGCTGAACCCATCTCGGCACATGTTTTATTGTTTCTTTAGTCAGAGACCTGTCAGTTTTGTCCAAGTAACTGTCTTCTAGTCATACACAAATTGGCATACACAGTATCAGTTGTCACTAATAGACTAATATTCATTCAATTGGGGTACGGTTAATTACAGCAGTTCGATAGCGAAGTAACGTCGCATGGCAGCCGATATACGTCGCTTCGTTGTACTTAGCTTGGAAAAATCACATCCGAAATTTAAAGTGACAGCAAACTTCTTCTTGTTAACCATGGTTACCAAATTCTTCGTCATTCGCTGCTAGCTGTGTGTCTAAATAAATATTTGCCGGTAGCCTGCGCAGTCCGTTACGATATAGGTTTTTCTTTTTTGTCCACGGACTAAAACCCGCAGCGCGATATTATAACTAGGTAATTGACGAGTGGTGTAGGATATAGCTGTTGGCCGTCAAGGGTGTAAGTTATGCCGTCATCACTTATCATCAGAATCACAAATACAGACTTAGCTGGGTTGGCAGGGAGATGAACTGCAGACCAGTTGAATAGGCAATTGAGCTATTGCTAATGTAGGCCACAGTCGTCGGGAATGTTACTTTTTCTTCAAATATTCATGACGTCCGCGAAAATGATACACGGTGACCGGAGAAGTTGAGGTTGAGTATTGGTGTGAAGCAACTGCCGAGTGGGCGCAAGCAAAGTACATTGTGGTACGCCACTTTTATAGGGATAACAGACAGTAAGATGGTTGTCGACCTGTACTCTCCACTTTTGTCCAACAAGAAGCTCGCGTATCCCCTGGTGCAGTGAGCTACGGACCCTGCAATTTTTGAGTTTGGGAAGAATGACCTCATGTCTAACCCTGAAGAGCGCGTTTCTGATATCTATGAATATCACGTCGACAGACTTCCCTTAGCTTACTGCCAGCAACCAGTCATGCCTCGTGACAATCGTTTGTAATGCGTGAGCATCCTAGCGTAAAACAGTGCAACATTTTTTAAGATATCCGTCAGAAAAATTGGCCTGTAATTTTCTACTTGGTTAATGTCGTCCTTTCCGGAAAGGCTATACCACCGATAATATCCAGTCAATCGGCAACAAAACTTCGGACAGCGACCTTTTGCAAAGCTCGGGCAAGGCGGGAGATTTGATGGCCAAATTGGACGTAAGTAGCAATGGCGGCTAATAAACAATAAATGAACAATGAATTTATGCGGGTTAAGAAATGTTGCTTTACAAGCCTCGTTGGAGAGTTTGTGGGGATATCGAAACAAAAACAATGAGAATAATGAAAGTAAAGCAGTTCGAACTTTAAATATGCAAATAAGGACACCGTTGGCACCGCGGTATTCCTGCAATCCCATTAGATTCACAGCACACACAGTTATCATCAAATAATTCCGCGGTATACTACAGGTGCAGGAGAAAGACATAGCACTAAGTGACAACATGTATGTAGATGAGTGCATCATCCAGCCGTTTTTAAAATACACAAACTGTCGCTGTGGAGAGACGAACAATTCTAGGAGGGCATTCCACCTGTGACAAATAAAAATGGAAAAAATTTCTGCAGCACCGCAGGCTGCAATGCTGTACAGCGAGTATAAATGAGTGGCCACTCAGGTTTGAGTTGCTGCTGAGAATCATTAATGGGCGGCCAACATGATGTGGGTCTCGAAGAATCAAGTTTCCATAATCAGGTCGTCTCTTAGTCTGAGACAGTTTGCATTGAATACCCAATCGTTGCAGTCTCACCTGGCGGCGTTAGTGCCTTTAAGCTTTGTGAGCAGTTAACATAATTCTACTAAGCCACAATCTGGAATGTCGAGTTCGGTAAAAGCGGTAGACGTCGAACTCGCTACAGGCAACTGGTCATTTCTAAATACAGTTGAGAAGTGTGCCTCCAACAAGGACGCGCGCTCAGTGCTGGAGGTAAGGGGCTCTCCCGCAGGGCCATCTTGCACTAGCACATCAACTGCCTAATTTAGGGGCTTGATTCACGTTAGCAAATATTCTCTTTGGAGTGGTTTTCGCGATCATTGCGTGCTGCTCTTTAAAATGTCGGTGATTAGTGCTTTTTGCACCGTTGCAGATGTTCCGCTGAGTTTCCTGCCATTTGCTATAATTGGCAGAATCAATGAGTTGGGTTCGGAAAGAAAGCACCTAAACTTCTTTTCCCCTTAATATCGCTGCAGATGTAGGCTGTGGGCTTTCTCGGTAGGCAAACACTTATTACTCAAATATACCCGGATAAATCTGGGATTATCATTCACACTTTTTTGCGCTACGCTAGTCCACGTACCCTTTGGTTTGTGGATGGCATTTTTAACGAACCTTATACCAACTATCTTCCAATTTAACCGGAGTGAATAAATTTATTAGTCACTATAAAATCTTATCCAAATCGTTACGTACTATTTTTTCAAATCTCTATGTAGCGTAAATTTATGCTCTCGGTTGATTGCTAACTATATGTATAATCATTACTTTGCCATCTGTTATTTTTCCTACTGTAAATACGTTTTTACTGCTGTTTCTATATTTTCTTCCTGTAACAAGTTTACACCGAATACTAACTAAAGCGAAACCGCATAATTAGGTTACTGACAATGCCAATACATCTTGCGAATGAGATCTGTAAGTAAATTACATGGGTCCTTTGATAAAGTTATACAAGGAAGATATCGGAACAGAACACTTAAATGCGTTCCATAGTCACAGTAAGAACGTACTTGTAGCCGGTATACGCCGTAGCTTCCACACAATGTTAATACTACGCTAACGATTCATTTGCAGGTTACCTCGGGCGGAAACCTTGGTGAGTTCCATTTGAGCGAGGTATGCCATGAGCACACGCATGAGACTGTAAATTAGAGCTCGTAATTATTGTCACCTTGACAGTACAGGGTCGTAAGTAGGAATGTTACGAGGGCAGGTTTGACGACAACATAGTATTCACTGGTTGATTTCATACGTAGTGCATTTGAATTGATTCCTAATAATCTGATTTCTTTACGTAAGCCAAGTACACATAGTCCATAGCGCATGAAAATTGCATTCAGTATATTTCAGATGCAAATTGCGCGCAGTGAAATTTGAATTTAGCTAGGACAACTCAGCAAATGACTATAGATGTAATAACGTTCATGGATAGAATGACTTGATCGTGTTCTGTGAATAAGCGTCGACGTTCTAACCGACGTTCAGCGGCAGGTGCCTATTTTGAAGCTAACCTTATGATCACAAATAAGCTGTCGCATTGTAATTTTCCTTCTACATGCCTTGATACATTGTGCAAAGTATGCATTTACGTACATCGTAGTCCACTAGCGCCTACTCAACCTCTCCATCCAGTCGCACCACGTGTTTCGCAACAAGTTACCCGGAAGTAACGTTTAATAAGTACCCGTTAGGGAATGTAGATGGGAACAATTACTTTCTTCACGACATGCCATCAAGTTATACTATCCATGCAAGTGTTATTGTATGTACTGGCATTGGCAGAATTTGGCTAGCTGAAATGAAAGTTCCATGCGCATGTTACGTCAAAAGTTACTCGCTACAATACAAATGGAGTAAAGATTATGTTCCATTGGCTTGCTAAGACAAATCAAATCTTTAGAGATCAATTCAGAGGAACTATAAATGTAATCAATTGGGAAACTCCAGAACATGAATCTGTCTAACCAAAAACATTTACCATTCTTTCAAATAATCTTGGCTATAGGCCAGCATTGCTAACAATGGCGGTAACGCTACCCCATCCGGCCAAAATACGTAGTCTTCTAGATTTGACCATTTGCTTTGATGCACTGCGGCTAAACATATTGAGTTCGTTCTATTCTTCATTTTTTGGTAGTGTTAGCCTGATAATGAAAAACGAAATCAATCATATTCGATAAAAGTTGTTAATGACGTCGTATGAATATCATACCTAAATTCAAAAAACTGACCTACATATCGTTGACAAGATACTGCATATCATTGCTTGTGACCTAGCAAACTGATGTTCTCATGGTTTGCGGAAATTTGACACCATTATTTGGGGTACGTCGCAGTTGGTTTCAACTCAGTGCGTCGGCCACATGGCCAGGTAAGTAATAGACAGCATATTAATTGTAGTGCATGTAATTTAGTGCGTTTTCATTGGTTCCATCGGGATTCAAATCCAAGACCACCAGCACATTGCATCGCTAGTAAGTACCTAATGCCAGTGGGCCAAGAAAGACAGCTTTGGACTGTAACCATTTATGAATAATCTTCGATACAACGCATAGTATAATCCACACCATGCCAGTTATAACGCTGCCGAGAGTAAGGTTGGTCCCGAAAGTGACGAAGTCCAAGGACCATTGCTTTGCACTACAATGCATTTAGAAACTGTTAGGGCGAATACATTTTATAGTAATCATGAGTAGGAAACGTAAAGAGAATGAATTGTAGATTCGTCGCAACCATTTCCCAAAAATATGACCTTCCACATGCTTTTAATAGAGCTAGACTGCAGTTTTAGCCTGCTGTGCACCAGCAGCATGCGCATCCAACGGAACATACCTGCTGCGAACGCAATTATTTCGGGGCAAATTCTCTCTTCTGCAAGGTGTGAAATTAGCATTAAGCTGCAACCTATTGATTTTCCAAACAGAAGGAGCACCAGCTGAGTTGTAACTGGCAGCGACATACCCAATAGGGCGAAACGCGTCTACGGTTTTTCGATCTAAGCTCTGTTATATAGGTTGCAAACTACCGCAACAAAACCCTTAGCAGAAGTACAACTAAAATCATGCTACTCGCAAACAACATAAATTAAAGATTGCAGATCCAGTTTCAAAGAAACTGAGGCGTCGCATCCGCATGGTCATTCACACACCTGAATCATGTAATTCCAATCCTCAGGTGCGCTATGAACATGACGTCGAGTTTTTGCAATCTCTGATTGATAGACTGCTCGAGGCGGATTAGGGCAGGTTTAAAGTGAAACAGATCGCTTGTTTAGGAAAGAGAAACGAGGGCAAAAGTCGACCTATGAGGGTGACTTTTGTCGAGGAGGCAAGTCCTAAGTTACTATTGTCTAGTCTTAATAGGCTGAAAGACCTGAAGATCTACATGCGGGCTGATTTAGTCGTAGCAGAGCGAGAGAAACGCAAGTCTGCGATGATTGAACTAAAGCGATGCACGGACGATGGAGAAACAAATCACCATATTGTAAATTTTCAGACAGTTCCCTGGATTCCACAATTAATACGGATCAACAGATTTCCGATGCTGCAGGCGGGCCCAGCGGTTTCTAACGCGGTCTGCGCCTAGCCTTTACTAACGTCTGCAGTCTGAAGAACAAGCGCGATGTGCTGTATACTTTGCAAGCTCTCAGCGACCAGACGTATTATGTCTTGTGGAGACATGGTTAAACACCGACTTAATCGCCCAAGAAGTGAAAATCAGCGGCTAGTCATATTTCTGCTGTAATAGACTATCGAATGACCGCGGTGGAGTTCTACTTTACATATATTCTTCCTTGCGTGGGAGACTAGTGGGCGCCTACCCAAGCGCTGCTGGTCTATGTGAGCAGTTAATGTGTTCGATCCACCTCAGACGCAGCGAGTTACTTGTGGGCGTGATATATCGCAGTGCACTGAGCCGCTGGTTGGACCAGTTGCCACATGTCCGCAAACACATAAGACGTCAGGTGTTCCTACCGCGGGCAATTTAAACTCACCCCGAATACATTGGTCTGAGGTTGAACTTCTCTCCAGCCACTGTGAAGTCGTGAGGAAGTATACTGAGTTGATATTTGAAACCGGGGCCACACAGCATATTAACCAACCGACACGCGTCGTTGCGCGCGCGACTCCATCGTGCCTAGACCTGTTTTTGACTAGTGGTTATTAAAGTGTGCATGAAATCCTAGTCTTAGAACGTTTAGGAGCGAGAGACGACTCGATGATCATAGCCAGCTTGGAACTAACGCTGCCGTATTCTCCCCCGCTGAAGCCAGTCTTCAGATGTGGAAAGGCGAACTTTAATGGCCTCATTCGAGCAGCGAGCTAGATAGACTGGTCTTTATCACAGGATTCGTCTAGTGAAACATGTTGGACCATCATTAAAGAGGGAATGAAACCGTTGTGCGCCCGATTTGTACCCCTCAAATATCGGAAATTTGGGCCAGTCAATCCACATTGGTTAGACAAGGAGTACAGCAAACTGGCCCAACGAAGACGCAGACTATGGAACAAATTCGTGTTATCTGGCTCTAATGAGGACTACAAGGCATACAAGGTGCAGCAAAATCGCTGCAACAACGCAAAAACCTAAAACGCGGAAGCTTCGAAGAGCAACATGCAACCTCCGCAACCTTGCTGCCAAAAGAATTATTGCCAATGTCCCAGTTTTAGAAGGCTCAGCTGGACAAACCGGAACCTCGAGTAGAGATCGCTCGTCCGTATTGGCGGCGCACTTCGCCTCCGTATTTAGAAGTAGCCAGGTGTCTGTAACGAGTTTGACGAATACCGCTCCCGCTGAACTTGACCGTCTAGACTGAAGTATTGAAAATGTACACAAGCTTCTAGCAAATCTTGACAGAACGAAGCCTGCTGAGCCAGATGGAATTCACCCACTGATCCTCAATTCTCAATCGGCCATCATCGCGCCTTCTGTAACTGAGCTTTTCAGCAGATCATTTTCCGCTGGACTATTACCGGGCGTCTGGAAATGCACAGTCGTAAAGCCAAAACCAAACAGTGGTAACCCAAGCACAGTAGATAACTACCGGCGATCTGCCTGATCGCTTTTATGGCAAAACCGCTCGAGAAGATCTTCTGCAGCTTCTGGAGTCGAAAAGTCTCTTAGCGCCCGCACAGCATGGTTTTGTGAAAGGTCGCTCGTGAATTTCCAACCTACTGTTGACGAGGCACGAAGTTTTAAAAGCGCTGAATTAAGTCAAATTAGTCAACGTCATTTACATTGACTTGGTAAAGCTTTCTACAAGGTAAATCATGTTGTGCTCCTCTACAGGTTGGGGATGTGCGGTGTTGGTGAATCACTGCACTAATTGATCAGGAATTTCCTTGTTGATCGAAAGTGCTGGGTCCAGGTTGATAACCATTTAACCGACTGGTATCCATCGAACAGCTTCGTGCCCCAAAGGAATGTACTGGGGCCGAGTTTGTTTCTGATCCATGTAAACGATGTGCGTCAGTTACTCCAATCACCTGGTGCGTTGTTCGCGGATGACTTTAAGTTGTGGAGATTAATCGGCACACTCAAGGATTTTGACTTGCTTCAGCAACACCTTGACTGCCTCTCCATGTGGGCTGCAAAAGTCAAACTCCCGATCAACCTGTTCAAGTCGCAATTCATGAGGCTGGGTGTGTGTAAGCACAGTCGAAGTTACGCGGTGGTTGGTCAACTGTTGTATCACGCGCCTTTTGTGCACGACCTCGTTGTACTCTCACGCTGCGTCCTAAGGTCTATGGACAATACGAATAGGATTTACCATAACAATCTTCATATGCTTTTGGCGCTCAGGAGCAACTACAGCACTTAGTCGGAAGAGATTGCCTTTCACCTCTTTGTCCTAATACTACTACCAATGCTAGAGTATGGCTCACCGGCGTACTGTCCTATCACCCGGGGCGAGGTAGAAAAGCTTGAGCGAGTGCAGCATGTAGCCTCCATGCTGATTCCCAACTTATGAGGTGTGACGTACGAAGACCGGTGTAAGAAACTTGGGCTGTGCACCAAAACTTACCGTTGGCCGATGGTTGACCTTACCATAACTCACCGGATATTGCATATGGGTGATTAACCTATGTTGAGACCACTGCTTCATCTGCGCAAACCAAGCAGCACACGAGGACGCCGGTATAGGCTTGTCGTACCGGATTTAAAGCTGGTCGCCCACCAACTTTGTTTCGAACGCAGAGTGGTGAGTGTATGGAACGACCTGCCGCAGCGCATAGTAGAGGTAAAGTCCTTGTCGGAATTTAAGAAGTTTCTTGATAAGCACTTTGCCGACGCAAAATATATTGAGCGGAACACAATATAACGGGTATTGTCCATGAGTGACGATTGATGCAGCTACACAGAGCAAGCTCTACTCGCTACTTCCAACCAGTAATCAGTAATTAGTAATCAGTAATCAAACACTATGGATATACCGTCTAGCGAGTGGAAGTAGTCAACTCGCAGGCTTACCACTGTCAGTGGTAGTGGAATATAGTAGGTACTATAAACCAGTTAGTTTGAAAATTATATAGACCCGCCAATGTCTCCCATGGCTCAGTGGCTTAAAATGCTGGCTAGTTGGCATCTGCTTCTAGCGATCACGAGTTGGATCCCTCTTAGAAGACCAAAGGAATGCGCACCACTGACGAGCCCCACTAGGACGAAACGCGTCTAGTGCTCTACTATGACGCTTGTGTAGTACTGCGATGAAAGCTTTAGAAGAATTACAACTAAAATACTGCTACTCGTGAGAATTACAAATAAAGTATATAGTTGTCGTAATTCCCCTATTTCCACCGCTTTGGCTTTATCAGTTCCTTGTGCTCTGCCCTACCATGTATGTACTTGTAAATGTCTGAGAATCGCTGCTGAGCAGAGAACTCAACGCAAATTGTTTACTTCATTTGCTTAAGTATAATTTATCAGTAATAAAGAGCAAGGAACCCAAGGCGTTCAATGCCTTCAACAAATGTCCTAAGTTTAACTCTGGATTCCCAGTAGTGAGGACCGATTTTAGATTCATACGAGAACGTTTACAGCACAATAAATATCCAAAGGAATAATGGAAAGCGCTTAAAAATGTCATGCACCACCTACCACTAAGTCGATATAGCGATATACATAGAACATACTGGAATGCATTTAATCAAGACACACACAGTTGGAACGACTACGTTTACGTTACGATTCAAGCGTTGAACTGCTTGATGCAGTCGAACGCGATGATTTCAGACAATATGTACATGATGTGTATGCTAAGGTGAAAGCGAAGAAATAAGCGGAATTGCTTAACTGTTTAGAGCCAACTCCACTAGAGCGTAAGTCACCAACACATCCAGAAACAGAGGTCCACTATTTATCCAGCCTCAGCTGAGTCAGCTGCAAATTGAAGCAACAACACCCAGGCAAGATCTCGCTTCTGTCAGCCGCAGTGTGGATACATTCATCTGCAGACCCAGTTTGAATATATGGCGCGACAATTAAACGCGCTAACCCCTACGTAGATACATGTCAACTATACTGAGGAGGAGTATTACGTCATAAGTTCGAGTCCAGAGGCAAAAGACGATCTCAGGCAAAATACTCACAACAGAAGTACAATCAAGCACACTTGCGGCTTAGCGAAAAGTCATCACATTAACAGTTCCATCCTGGAACATCTGATAGATAGCAGACAACAAATTAGGAACGCTAAAGACTTCAACGTAATTTATGCAGTATAGCAACGCTATCCAAGAAAAACAAAACTTTCAGACGGCCGAAGGGTATGCGAATAAAATATTTCAGCCGTACTGATGCAAACTGGAGGTTTTACTGAAAGTACTTATTCTTACTTGGTCATAATTCACTTATCAACTTTGTCACTTCATGCGCTGACAGCGAAATAATTATGCGCTTGGCATTCCACCGATCAACCAACATATGTTGCGTCACGTGTGTTGTTCGTCGACTGTTTTGTTCTTGGCTTTTGTGTTTTTGTTCTCCGGGATTCCACGATTTCCACTTATTCAGCTTCATCAGCTCTCCATGCTCTGCCCTTCCATTTGGAATAGCAAATGCTTAAGGAGTTTTGTCAAAAAGAGTATTATTCGCAAACTTGTGTTCTTCTGATTGCATGGAAATCATTAACGAGTTATATTTTATTAATTATACAACAGTTTCAATGAGCAGCTAGAGGTTTCAGCACAACTGACAGTTCCGCAAATTACTCAACTAGTTTTGGGATAAAATGCAGCAACAAAATTTTATTGCCCCACAGTCTAAGCAACATTTGGTTTATATAATGGAAACTGAGTTTTTAATCTTTAACAACTGTTTCACAACTCAGGCTAATGTTTGCATTCAGTAAGTTGGGTTAAACCCCTACTTTCGAGATATTGTAGTCAAGAAGGTAAAACGAACAAATACTTGTAGTTCATGTGATCCATATTTAAGCAGAACAAACTTTTGAAAATCACGTACAACAATTGTCTTTCAGCGATTAAGAGCAATGGGATTCTCACATTGCAAATTTACCCGCAAAGTGATTGAAGCTCGCCGGTATAGTCATGCCTATTGTGTCGACTAATTAAACACATGTCGTATATTTCTGGCAGTGACCACGTTAGATTTGCATGAACATAGGCGAACAATAATAAAAATGTTTTCTTGTTATCTATAAGCAATATAGGACGTTGGATGTATTCGGTTTTCAAATGAATGAGAAAACATGCTTTTCCGGATTTCCTTAATATCTGCTTATCCAACTACAGCAAGCGCCAGTAAAGAGCCTAAGAGACAACCGATTACGTTAGTGACGAAAAGTTAGAAGATGAGAATTATGTCACAAATCTTGTTGCACAAACTGATTATGCTTAAACATTGCACCTAAAAGATGTTTACGATTTGAAGCATATTCGCAGTAGATATTTCAAAATAATCTTTAGCATAGGGTAACTTAAAACTACACAGTATAATTGTGTTCAAGTATCATTTGATGAATTTGGCGAAGTATTGTTTATGGGATCTGTGGTAGAAAACCAGTTCACAGGAAATTCAAGGTTAATGTCGTGGACTTGCTTTATGTTACAAAACAATAGTAGATATTCGGCGTGGTTGAAGATAATTTATCACGGTAAACACCTTGTCCGCAGGCAAAGGCATGCCATCAAAATACCAGACACCAATTTCTCAACCAACTGGGTCTTCTCAGCGTTGCACCTTCTAGCAGAGGATTACACGGTTTGGCTGCCATTAATTCTTAAAGCCAACAGCTTATGACAATTCACCGGGGGTGACAGCAAAATAACTTTTTGTTAAAGATTTGATTTGATATAGCTCAGTTTAGCTTTTACTGCTGTGCCAAATACGAACTGGTCAGAGGACAGCAGCTAACCTCACGTGGTAGGAATATAAGCAGACTGCACTATAAAAACACAATCATAAGAAGCTATACCAACCAATCTTTAATAACTAAAGGTAGTGTGTATATTCAATGCTTATGTGCATTTCATCATGGCCCAAACTTAGTCAACAGGACCAGGCTATTCAGGCAAACTTTCGCGCTCCAGTTTCGATCTTACGTGTATGTAAGTTGTGCGCCTTTAATGGGAATTCGCCGCAGTTCCGCTAAACTGACTTCCGGATGACTGCAGCTGGTGCTACTTCGGCAAAATATAAAGCCCCAGATCTGCAAACTCGACAGCTAAGTAGGATTTAACCCGTCAAATTATCTACTTCCTGGTGTTTTAGAAAAATGCGGAGTACAGCAGCTAGCCTTACGAATTGGACAACTCACATATCGCGCTGGAAAAATGCTGTTACAAGCTATAAGTAAAATTGTTATTACCAATTATTAGTGGCGGTTCCGCATGATAAGAGGAATATCACCGCGGTACACACCCCAGTCAGCAGAGAAATACTTGGCCGGAAAAGCTACAGACAACATAGTTGGACCTTCTCCTTCTCGTCAGTGGTGCGTCTTCAAGCCGACCATTGACAATTCCGCCAAAAGTTATCCAGCTTACGAGCATCAAGTAACAGTGTGCCTTAGAAAAACCAACATAAAAGCAAGGTTGACAACTGTTTTGATATAGCCAGTATCATCTTCTAATGCCACGGCAGTTATGAACTGTGCAGAGGAGAGCAGCTATCCACGCAGGCTGGAAGTCTTCACAGAACGCCATCGTGATTCACACAGAGATAGAATCTATTCAAAGGGAGATTCATAGTAAAATGATTATCGTAAATTTATCATGCGGTTGTTTCAGCACGATTTACTTCCGGTCAGCAGCGTAATGCAGTTCTGGATAAACACCATCCACCAGTGTTTTGCATCCTGGATCTCGTCCGCAATGCGCCTTCCTGCAGACTTATGTCGGCTTCCGTTCAATGCCGGAAGCCTGCACTTAGTGCCACTCTGCTACGGGTGACGAAAGCGCAGCTGTATGATTAACTTTTGAGTATAATATAGCCCATTTCATATTTACTCTGATGCCAGCTAGGTACTGTGTAAGGGAGAGTAGCTAGCCTCACAAGCTAGGACTACCTATAGGGCGCCCTGGTAGAAATAAAGCAATTAGAAGCAACGCGGACAGATTTCAGATTACTATTGATTAGTTGGTTGGCATAATTGCAAATAATTTATCACGGTCTGCTCCCAGTCAGCAGGCCTGGGTATGCATGCAGAAGCACCAGACACCGGCAAATCGATCTTCTGTGTCTCATCAATAGTGCGCAGTCCAGGGGACCACTACCTGGTTCTGACCACATTTGTTCCGAATGTCAGCTGCTAGTGCCACTTCACCACGTGTGAGAGCTGCTGACCTGAACGATGGAAAGCTGTCTGCGATATAGCCAAACGCATCCCGTACTGTCATGCCAAGCACGAATTGTGCAGATGAGTGAAGTTGACACCAAAAGGTAGAAATTTCTGGAGAGGTCGCTGATACAACGCAAGGACTTATAATCTGTTTGGTGTTCGTTATTACTAGTAATTAGTGGAGCTTGGGTATGATAAGATATAGTTAATCACCGTCCACCACATGTCAGCAGGCTTAAGCTAGCCTGGAAAAGCACCAGAACCCTAAGTTTAGATCGCCATAATTTCGTTAGTGTTGCGCCCTCCAGCTGACTTTAGAATCAAGCGGTGCGACTTTTGTCACCATAACTATTGCACGCTTATCAGTGTGTTTATAAATCGGCCGTCTTATCTTACAATTTGTCCAGCTGACTATATGTACTAAGTAGATTCGTGACGTACCGTGTAGATCTGTTTATTTAGCAGTAACACCAGGCATTAATACCACGAGCGGCGTTCCAAATAGCGTAATAGATCTTGTTATACGCATTAGTTCACCAGAGCGGACGTTGGGCCACCCTTAACTACTACTCCTCTCCACAATTACTGACGTTTCTTTCCTACCAAATGGTTTCCCACAGCTGCCAACTCAATAACTACCACAATACCAGCTGTGTTTCCAATAATTTATCAAGTTTGACAAGGTCTCAAAGCAGCCCCTTGTCCAGCAGCGATGCCTTAGCAAATCCACAGTTCTTCTGCCAACCCTATTAAAAATAATTTGCAAACAATTAAATCAGTGAGTACAATATTGACAATATTATTTTTGCTATATGGCCAGTGTTGATTAGATTGCACTCATCGGACATAAGCGCACATTTCCTCTGTATGCGATCTTGGTCAATGAGACACTGTCAATTAAATACACACCATATATGCGTATCATGTTGCAAGCTAAAATGTCAACAACATATTACGAGCCATGACTCATGGTAAAGAAATTCTTAGCGACTGTCTATAGAAAAAAGCAAAGCATTCAATTTTAGAATCGCGGTGAATTTATATTTACACTACAGTTGCACAGCCATCTGGTTACTCGACATAATGTAGAGAAAACACCAGCATGACGGAGCCATTTAACAAGGGGCACAAAATAGTGGGTCCGACTCCGCCTATATTCAGAAGTAATTCATTTCAAACTTCATGAAAGTGGTTTGGGCCGTATAGGTATAACACATTGTTTTAGTAGAAAAAACAAGCCCAGGCATGGCATGTAAAGCTGCACATTAGCTAAATTCATCTCAGAATCACTGGGATCACATGAAATATTATATTAGGCATACCTTAGTTAATTTTCCATAAGACTGTTTTAGTTTTCTCTGGAGGTCGACTATGAATTTTCAACTTTTTGTGTCCAAAATACGACGACATAATAAACGGCTATTCTACACGTTTGGCAACGTTGTCTGGTTTTTAACTAAAAAATAACACGTTTTACAGCAGTCACCAGATAAGCAAGTTCCTTGTGCTTTAGTTTAACTAATGAGAGCTTGCGTTGTTTATAAAGAAATAGTAAAAACTGCTCATAGCTCCAACTCCAACCGAGGAGAGTCCGTTCGTGACTGTAAAATTCATAATTTTATCCGCTGGTGGATTTGAGTTACCAAAATGTCACATTCCTTATCCGACTGCGACTTTGGCGCAACATAGTTCAGTTAGTTATCGGCTTGCCTGCCAATAAAATTGAACCTAAAATACCATCCAATATAAAGCTCATTTGTGGCTTTAGCAGTATACAATTAGCAGTAAAATAACGTAGTGGGCGATTAAACGTATCGCACTTTCTTCGATAACTATAGTGAATCGGAGATTAGTACGTAGTATTTTCCGTGCTGCTGTCATTTTCATGTATTCATACCTATAAGAAAATATAATGTGAAGCATTTGAGTCAACTGTCATATTGTCACTATACTTGACAGCTTTCGAAAAGTCTTTTTCAGGAATATTTTTTACTGTGCGATCTACAAACGCGAAGCTGCTACTATTGTACAATCTGCAATTAAACTGCCAATATTTTCAAACCCTAATGTAAAAAGTAGTTTGGTTTAAGGTATTAATTTTGATCTTTGAGAAAGAGATAGTAGGGCATTTCCTTATGGGTGATATCGACTTTCTATTTGAGATGGTTTTATCTGATCCAACGGTTTCACATTCACAGACTCGGCGAGTAGTTTATAGGATCTGGTTGGTGATCAAGCTGTCGCTTCGGGTTAAAATGCAGGAGTCATAGACAATGGGTAATGTTGTTGGGTGTGTTTCAAATACAAACAACTAAAGGAGACGATAGTACGTATAAATATGGAAAATCAATATCTTAATGTGGGATGACTTATGCGATAATATGGAAAATCTAGCTCTGTACATTAACACCAAGTGTACGTGGAGAAAAAGAACATCGATGGTCAGGTATGTCACGCTTAGTGCAATATAGCCCGTTGTAGTTTTCGCATATACAGTCGATTTTCAGGCGCGAGCTAGGATTTACTTGAGAACATAGTTGATATCATCCATTATAACCTTCAAGTTTTATTTTTCATCAACTTCACCGCTTGGTACACCATCAAATATCTCAACACTTTTTGTAATAAAGAGTTGGAACGATACATTTGCATCCAATATTTAACGTCTTCTTGCTATATGTGTACCTCACTTGTTAAAAATCGTTGCCGATGCTGGTTCTCTGATAGCTTTGTTAATACTAATTATTCGAGCGCCGCCATAAAAATTTAGCGATCAGCATTTGCTAACATTTAATTGCTGGACTTATTCAAAGCCACAGCTGTGTAAGTAGGTAGGACAAATTTTGGTTGCTGCCTTCAAACTTTCGAGGCACCCATGTTCCGGCAATTTTAATGTGATGAAACATTCGGATTGCATATAATCACATTTGTCAAAGTTACTGAACTTAATTAAATATCGGTATCAATTTGTTTCTTGTCCACGAAAATTACGGCAAGCTACCGAGGCTGATGCCATTATGTTAACTGTTTTGACATTAAGCCCTGTTAAATGACGAAAGATTCTTTGGTAATAGTTAAAAAGGCTTGTTGTAAATTACTCTTTTAACAGCATGGTGCACATTGCTTATACATCTTTTAAAACGTGAGCCCAACGTGTAATCGCATCAATCTTATGCTGTTATTTAACGAGTTCCACCCTGAACCTCGTTGCAAAATTTGGTGGTAACAAACATTTTAACGAAAATAACAAGCTTTTGCTAATACATGCAACCGTCGGCTCATATACAGCACACATCATTAGCGATCATCTCTGTAAACCTTTCGCGTTTTAATTCTAGGCATACGTTTCTACCTTCATCTTCAAGGTCGATATGGTCATTTATGCTATCGCCCGTAAAACACTTATGGGACTTTAGAATAAGAAATGTTGTCCCAATTATTTAATGTGTATGATAGCTAATGGAACAAATTCTGTTTTAAATACATGTCAATATCTCAGTGATATTTAATTGCTGTCGTGAAAACTATGAACTATATTGAGGCCCCGCCGCATCCCTCCAAGTCTTTAATATCGCCGCGCAAAAGTAAACACACTTTTACGGCTTTGCCTTAAAATTCAGCAGCCACCAAGTCAAGAAAGCCGCTACAAACCACTACGTTGCCAATAATGATATTTTCATTGGTCCATTGATCGAAACAAGTAACAAATTTAAAGCTATCAAATATGAGGTGCATGAGCTATAATCAGTAATGACATTTTGCCTATTCGGAGAAGGACTTCAAACTACTTGAGAATTTGAATGTGGTAATGGAAGCGCTATCAATATTTCGTTACAATGGGTTTTATTCTTGTTTGTGTTCACCGCTCGTTTAATTGTTTTACTTATGGCAGATCCGATTCACTTGGCTTTTCTTGTTAGTAGTGTGCCACCTTACTATCTGTTCTAGCTAATTTGCTTCTTGAAAGTTATAGCGCTACACAACACACTTTGGATCCAGCAACCTTGTACTTATGAATATTTTGTACCTCTATTGATTCCTACTGGTTCTTGTTACAACCAGTACCTAAGTGTCGCTGATTAATTGGTGACATAATTTTAGAAAGCTATCGCAGCTATTTGCAATTCAAATCCTATTGGGACTGAAGCTGGTAATTTTTGTATAATTTTTCTACCTTCAATTATTTACTATCCTTTTGTAATATTCAATCTGGGTTAAACATGCTGATCACACTTTTAATGCCGTTAAGATTCTAGTTACGCCGTTTAAACACTACAACACAGGTATATGTTGCATGTTTGGAGTCGGAATTCAACCGCTAAGTAATAACCTCCGAGTCATAAATTGTAGCTAGCTGTTCACATGCCTACCGAATAACGAAACTCTTATATTTCAAGACCTCTTAACGCAGTCTGTATCACAGCAACGAAATGAAACTCTTAAGCGTTGTCAAAACTCTAAGCGCATCAGCATGTAACAGCTAAACAATGGTGTACAATTATGTGGCACGAAGCCCACTATGATGTCAAGCAAACTGTGTCTTATGTTTGGCAAATCATCATGGACAAATCACTACTGCGCGAAAGCTGGTTACATCGGTTACCGCGTAAAAGCGTAAGGTAAACTTACAACAATTCATCCAATATAGCCTCGTGATGTTAATCAGGTAGCTGACGCATTAATAGGTCGTTTTTAATCTTAGCTCATCTTTGTCACCCTATGTTTGGTACAAACCCAATGTAATCATGGTGCTGCAGCTCCAACTTACTGTTCATGCAATACCCCAACTGCTTTCGCAACAAAACGTTCAAAAATGTTCTAACGAACCTAGCGGATCTGTGCCGTGACTTTATAAAAAGACTGCTAAGTATGTAAACTGCAAGCGATTCAGGCATCAAATTACCCAAAAGAAAAGAATTTTCAAGCAGTAATCGACATTGATGTTACCATAAAATGCGGTGCGTTGGCCGTGCGTTGTACCATCAAATGCATCCGTCGTTCGACTCATAAGGAAAATGTTCGGGCCGGGTATTACTGGCGAATAATTTCACTGGCCCATATGAAACAGCCGCCTACTTCATATGAAGGACTGCAAATCTGCAACCGCGTTCCTTGTTGACACCGGATGCAATGTATGCGTTGATGCTTCACAGCTTCTAATACAACTATGCGGACGACCGTCACCCTCCTTGCGGTTAACGCTACATTCATTCCTGTTTAATCAAATGCTCATTAAACGAAAAAATAATTCTACATAGAACATTTTACTGTTCACTATTAACGCTGTTCCATTTGCAACATTTGGTATTTAAATGCATAGATACCTTAACCTTTTGGTCGAAGCGAAACGATTAAATCTACTCGACCATAAAATTTCGTTCAACATCACGGACAACAAAGTTGGCATCTCAGCCACCACCCCCTCCCCGACGTTCGCCTACAGACCTCTACCAATTATACCGAACTTTCATTTATTTACGCTTCGCTTGTTCATCCCAAGAACGCAGGTCTGACCGTGGCATTCCTAGTCATGCACTTATTACGAACTGACGGCCCACCCGAATCTTAACGCACCGGATCACTTTCCCTGTAGAAATTGAAACTAGCTAGTTTCAGTACATATCCGAAATAAGAATAGTACGTCTTCCAGATATTCATTAGTCATCTCAACTCCAGACGGCCTCAAAGAAACCTATGGACGGATGTCTTTGCGTTGAAAACCAGACACAAAAACAACTTGCATTCCTAAATAGATAAATTATCCCACGCAAAATATGCCTACTGCATGCCACCTAAGTAAGACCGTTTTCAGCACGAACGATTTTTTCCTGCCTACCACCAGATACTAGTTAATGGTAATGACTACTGTAACAGCAATTGTCACGGCACTTTTAATTTTCCAAATTCTAAGATTGTCATTCGCTTCGCGCAACGGTGCACAGAACCTGCATCAAATCTCTATCGTCAGACACGGCCCATACATTGTTTTAAAACAACTTGACGTATTACTACTTTAGCCAGCGCATTGAAATATTACACATCACACATTTCAAAAGATTTTGCAACGTCAGTGTCTAACAAGGTGTCATCCTTTATCCAAACGATTGCTAGCCTGACAAGCCTACGGAAAATTCTATGCGCTATAATATCGGTATCTCCAAACTATTTAAGCGAAATTTGAGCTTGATCCATTCAAAACAAATGGTAGCACGGATGCTCAAAAGATGGTACATGTTCCGTTGCAGACTATCAACTGAGGTTCGGCTGAAGACAATCAGCGATATGGCTCTTAGAGATGATATATCACTCAAAGAACCAAACGCGATGGGATCTATGATAGAACAATGCACCAGTAGTCTGTCTAATGTGCTCAACCAACCTGTTGAAGACGATATTGACCAGACATCTTACACTGTACCCCGAAGATTAGACACGGGACTAACCACACGGACGATGAATAAGACGTTAAACCCTTCACCAAGTACACATCGAAGAAACGATTAGTCGCCGGACACTCACTGTTCGGCGAAACTTAACGTACGACTTGTACAACGTCCAAAACATTGCTTAAATCTGAGAAACCTTCATGTATCTACACTACCGTCCAAGGGCTACTCTGTAAAATTGCCGAACTTCAACTACGTCAGGTTGCAGATGCTTGAGACCTAATTACTATTACGGAAACTTGGTTACACCAAGGGGTGACAGATGCTGAGGTTGAGATAGCCGGAACGTCACTCATCCGGAACGACCGCCCCAGCAGTGGAGAAGGGGTCCTACTCTACTACCGCAGCGATCTACAAGGTACAATAGTTGGTGATCTGGAAACACACGTTACCAACTCAATCTGGTGCCGTATTCGACTAAGGCACAATGTCGCATGTCTCGTAGCTGTCGTGTACCGCTCCCCAACGTGCGCTCCGGAAATGGATTCCCGCTTGATCTGTGGCCTGAACAGAGTAACACGCACTAGGTACAGCCACATTCTCATTCCCGGGGACTTCAATCTACACAACCTGGAGGTCTTGGCATCGCCCAGTGAGCAGTTCAATGCAGGCTTGCATGAACTGATGGCTAACATTCCCTTTAAACTTCATGTCACCATGCCCACTAGATTCAGGACAGCCAACCAACCGTCTATATTGGACCATGTGGTCACAAATGAAGAGCTCATGGTTGACAAGTTATTGATGGATAGTCCATTAGGTCTCAGTGACCATGTAGTAATAACGTTTAACCATGTGTGTTATGCGGAGTATCTTTATGAACACTCGGAACTAACTCAGACAATCACACGCTACCACGTATTAAAAGAACTCGCTGACGCCTCTGCTTGGGAATTCCCAAACAAAAGTCCTTTTGCCAAGGTTTGGAAGAGTTCGTTAATAGATCCAGCGACATCGTTAACAATGCATCAAAGACCAAGCCCTTTCGGCCGCAAAAATGTCTTCAACTCTAAGGAGCAGGACTCGAAACTGCCGAGCGATAAGGGATGCAGCATGGCGTGCCTACAAGATTAACCCCGACTCAGAGACCTGGGGCAATTTCCTGACCCATCGCAACCATTGCACTGCACTTGTCTGTGGGGACAATGTAAATTATCAACATTGCCTAGCCAAAAAATTCATGGCAAACAACAAAATGCTGTATAGGCATGTCCATAAGCTTCGTAAAGTGAGACATGGAATCCCTCCACTTCTCACGACAAGCGGTAGAGTACAAAGCGCCGAAGAAGCAGCTAATGCCTTGCGGTTACAACACGCCCCAATTTTCGAACTCACAATCTCTACTTGTCCCATAATGTCCTGCACATCACGGAGAGCGTTGTTTACAAATGTTATTTTAAATTCATCATTTGTGCTAAGGAACCTGCTCTCACTGAGTGGGAATAGTTCTCCTGGAGCAGACAACATCCGCCTAAAGGCACTGAAGTCTGTGGCCAATAAGCTGGGGGAACCACTGGCACAGTTCTTCTAAATGTGCTTTGATGAAAAACAAGTCCCCACTATGTGGAAGTGTGGCATTATCACAGCTATTTTTAAAGGCGGTAGCCGTTCAGATCCTACAAACTATCGTCTAGTGTCTCTCCTCCCTGCGCTCGCAAAGGTGATGGAAGCAATCTTCGCTGATGCTTTAATGGACTACCTGGAAATCTGCAACATCTTGGTACCGGAACAGCATGGCTTCCGTCAACACCGGTCATGCACCACCAACCTACAGATTGCACGAGGTAGTTGGACGGAAGTGGCTGATGTTGGGGTCAGAGTCGACGTCATCTATCTGGACTTCTCCAAAGCTTTTGACCGCCTTAATCACCACATCCTACTTCCACAACTACTGAACTACGGAATCGGTGGTCCTGTACCTAGTTGGATTGGCAGCTTCCTTCACCAACGAAAGCTTCAAGTACATGTTAGGGGATCACTCTCTAACTCAATTGAGGTGAAATTTAGTGTTCCACAAGGCTCAGTGCTGGGACCACGCTTATTCCTGGTGTTTATCAACGACCTGGCATCAGTTATCTCCTCAAATGTCCTGCTTTTCGCCGATGACGTCAAGATATGTCGGGCGATTAGGAACAATGAAGATCACGATCTGTTCCATCATGAACTAAATTGCATTCACGAATGCTCAAAGAAGAACCTGCTTCAGTTGAACATAGCTAAGTGCAAGGTGATACTTCTGCGTCACCAGCTGGTGAGTGCTTACAAGCTTGGAGACCAGACCATGGAGAAGGTCTCTCAAGATCGTGACCTGGGTGTATTGGTACAGGAAGATCTCGGGTGTTCTAATCAGGCAGAAAAGACGACGAGTACTGGCAATCAACACTTCGGCCTTTTCCGCAGAGCCTTCGGTCGGTTCGAACCCTCAATCTTTCACCAAATGCTCAATATATGCGTGCGACCGCACGTGGAATATGCTATTCAGGCGTGGTAGCCGTGGCAGAAGCAGGATCTTTTTGCTCTCGAGACTCCTCAACAAAGGGCAACCAAGGACGTCAGGGGCTTCTTTCACCTGCCTTATCAGCTTAGACTGAAATCTCTAAGAATCTACAGCAGTCGATATCAGCTTTCGCGCGGGATCTCATAATGGTTTAGCAAATGCTTAATAATTCAAACCACATCTGCCGTCCGCTGCTGGAATTGAATCACAACACGAAACTAAGATGCCACCCTATGAAACTGACAATTCAGTATAGCCGGCTTGAATGTCGCAGAAATTTGTTTTCCCTCCGCGTGTGCCAGCCTTGGAACGCCCTAGCTAATTATGTCATCTCTGCTCCCAATTTGCCGATATTTAAAAAATGTGTTGACCATGCATTCTCTCATTTACATTTCATTCTATGACTTGTTAGCCAGGGGCTACAAAACGCAATCAAACGGTGTCTTGCCAAACGCTTAACCAATGGATTTATGGTTATATCCGTTTAATATGCGAACATCTCCGCTATTCCACGTAAGTCTATGCTGAGTCCACCACAACGCTTTTCACTTTATAATGAAATTCCTTTTCGCAATAATTTCCAGCCTACGGGACTTTTTAAGCAATGTTTTTGTACCCGTACTAAATCTTTGTTCCATTGTTCCAAGTAAAATTTGTCGATAAGTTTTCGGTCGGATGCTAGATACTTAGGATGACATCGTCTGCAGATATCACCCTTGGCCCTTCATAAGTTACATTGATTTGGGCGACATGAGTTGACCAAATATTTGGAGACACTACGGCGCTTAGAAGAAAACCAGTGGGTGTGGTGAGCAACGAAAATAATACCATCGTGTTGCGTAAACTAAGTTCGTAAATGGGACAGCCCTTAAGCAGTTTATGTTAGAAGGTTGAATTCTGGTATCATGTAGGTCTCAAAAAATTTACATTTTACAATGATGAAAGCATAAATGCAATCAAAATTAATCTTAGATCAGCTTTATTCTTGCTGTCCTGTAAAGATATCATTGTTCATATTAAGTTAATGCGCCTTGATTTTAACTCGTATATCACTAAGCAAACTGTACCTAGTACCATTAATTACTTCTCTTCTCCATATTTTTGAAACTAATGATCTAGGAGACTTTTGGCATTTTTCCCTTACCTTTAGCGCTGCTCCTAAAATTTTCAATATTAAAATCATTGTAGATGTTTGTGAGTGGGGTAAAGTTTGTAGAAAGTAGAAGTCACGATTAAAACTCACACACAATAATGTGCCTCGACGGGGAGTCGAACCCCGGCCCAACGAATTTCCGGTCCGCTGCTCTACCACTGAGCTACCGAGGGCTGACGATTAAGTGCGCAATTTTTAATACATGACATCTGCTTGGCAATACGTTGCGCACCAAGCAGAAGTCATGTATTAAAACTTGCGCACCTAATCGTCGGCCCTCGGTAGCTCAGTGGTAAAGCAGCGGACCGGAAATTCGTTGGGCCGGGGTTCGACTCCTTGTCGCGGCACATTATTGTGTGTGAGCTTTAATCGCGACTTCTGCTTTCTACGAATTAACATCATTCCTACACTAGGATTTTGTGTCAGGAATATGTTGGGCAAAGTAATGGGCACAAACCTAGACGACAACAGGTGATCGCCCGTCTGAGCCACTTAACTTGTTGAGTTTCGTCTGAAGAATTTGAAAGCGTCCACCATCTCCTGTGGGTCTAAATAAATAATAATAATTATTTTCGCAACAATTTCCAGCCTACGGGACCTTTTAAGCAATGCTTTTTTACCCGTAATAAATCTTTGTTCCATTGTTACATTTGGTCTAGTCTCGAATATGTTACGTTAGTCACGCGAACAGAGTTTTATTAGACTAATATCAGAGGTTTCCATTGTCCACTTCATTTTATTATTACTGAGGTTTAAAGCAAGTGAGTTGCATTTACTGGTCGGGAATTTAAAGAAGGATACAACATCGTCTACATTTACAAGTGAATTTCATCTAACGCCTGACAATCTTTGCGACTAGGCTACACCTGTATGAAATAGTTCCTGTTATAATTTTATAAA